>CAAKHF010006242.1:20874-38122 GCA_901007745.1 Hippocampus kuda | reverse complement strand
TATATATATATATATATATATATATATATATATATATATATATATATATATATATATATATATATATACACATATATATATATTTATTTATTTATTTATTTAAATTGTGTGTGAGCGTATCTCACCTGGACTGAGCCAAGTGTTTGGTGTAGAGCTGCCTCCACACGCCCAAACTCTGACCGTCCACACACAAGCACTCCGTCATACTGCTGAGCAACTGAAAGAAAAACGGAGGCCGAGTATGAATTATTCTGCGGGGTTTCGCTTGGCGCGACGGCTGCAGAAAAGGCAAACATTTTCCCAGCACCTCTTTCTTCATGTTGTCCGGACAGTTTGGCGTGGCTCTCGACAAAAACGATGGCAAGTACGTGTGTAAGGTGCTCTCGGGCTTGCCTCCAAACGCTAAGGCCTTTAGACGAGGGTAAAGGCGCTTCAGCTGCTCCTGTAGACTGCAACACACGCACAAAATCGACATTCTGTCAATGTTGCAACTTGAAATCCAAAACATATTCAAAGGGCAAGCATGATGGAAAATGTACGTTTTAATGGCTTGCAAGCAAGGACTTGGGGGTGGAGCGCCTGCCCACACATCAATCATGAAACCAAGTCAATATTTTGAGATCTGATGTTCTGCGGACCCCCCCCCTTTAATGTGTCTCTTCAAAGTTGAGGACGGATGCTTTCATTGTAATAGGAAAAAAATATGCAAAGGGCAGATTCTTTACTTCGATGACAGGGCATTCTTGGGCATGAAGGCAAAATCCAGCAAAGGAAAGAACTCTTTCGGACCCATGATGCCAAATCCTTTTGTCAGGTTTCCATGGAGACTGGGAAAGGACAGCAAACATGCCAACGTGTCAGTTTTGTTGTTTGTCGGGAAAAGGCTTTCATTTCAAATACTCACTGGAGCAGCCTTTCCAGATAGGCGATGGCATACGACGATAGCGACTTCACTCCCAGGACAGGAAGCATGATACCAAGCCACACTGACAACAAAGTCAACAATGTTACTCTTACGGGTTGACGCCACATCCCGTGATCGCGTTTCACATTGCCGTTGTTATCTCATACGGAGTCCAATGAGGATTGTGTTGCGGCCTGCCCAGAATTACGGGGCCAAAAAGCAGCCAGGCATGGAGCCACTGCACTCTTGCTTCACTAACACCCCCCCCCGCCACAAGTGTTAGTTCAGCAAATTATTGCCAAAGTAGGAGAGAGGTGAGTCTGTCCATTGCACTGGTGCGGTGCCTGGACCATCTCATCGTGTCTACAAATGAACATAGAAGTGGAGCATTACCTTTTAGTCCCTGGCTCAGGTCATAAAAACCTGCTTGGCCCAGAGCCCACATGATGGTTAAACACCTGACGGGATGATTCTGCACTGACCGCAGCAACTCCAAGTACTGAGGAGGAAAGAGTGACCTGTTATTTTTTTGTTTTGTTTTGTAAAAAAAAAAAAAAAACAATAATAATAAAATGGCGCTCGACTCACATCGGGCAAATTCTGAGTTGCCAGTTTGGGTTTGTCTTGTAGGACCGCTTGAATGCAAACTCTGTATCCGTGTAGTGGCTCACCTTGAAAACAAAGTGGCAGAAGTATTCGTCCCAATGCATGTTCACAGTTGACTGACCAAGACTTATAAGTGATTCTTTTGTAAGCCCCGCCCCCTACCCGAGTTCCTCTCCAGTTCTCGGAGCATGGTGTAAACACAGTGGTCCAAGAAGTCCGGCAGGGAGTCGGTGCAGTTGCCAAGAATGCCTTTGATGACATTCCTCAACTCCTTGTTCGTAAGACAGTATGGGTAGTCTGAGGAGCCCCGAAAAGACGCATGAAAATAATGACGCTCGTGACAAAAATTCGTAAGCGGACACGCGTGCGCACACACACCGTGAGCATAACTGCTGAGTGTCGGCTCTGCCACCGGCGCCGTCAGCTTGAAGTTGAGGTATCCTGCCAGGTCTTTCGACCACACCGACGGGTTTTTGGGGAACAGCGACTGACTCTTCGCCATCTGTTCTTTCATGTCAGCGAGGTCCAGCTAACGGCAGACATCGGGAGACATGAATACCGCACATCAAACAAAGAGCCAATTGAGCAAAAGCTCCACTGGGATGCAGCATGTGATCGTGTGCCTCACAGCATCTCGCGTGCCATCTTTTTTTCTGGTGCATGATAGCAAAACGGTTCCACAAAGATACATGTTATCCAAGCATTATCTTAGATATGCAGAAGATACACAGATAGATCCTCCTGTATTTTAACAACTTTAAAAGAAACAAAATGTGGTATTCTGAGACAGTCCAGAGCTCCTAAAAAATATATAAAAATTTCAATTTATCATAAGAGTTCAGTTACTCACCGCTTTAAAGGCCTCTTGCAGAGTCCTGTGAGTGGCAGTGGTGGGAGCACTTTTGGGGGACAACTTTTTAGATGATTTTGTTGAAGAGGACTTCTTATTTTGAGGCTGACTGGGCGGAACCTGCTCCTTGTTCTGTTGCTTTGAAATCTTCTCGAAGGCTTCAAACAAAGTGTCCGACATCACTGAAGGCTCTGGGGGACACAAGGCGGTGATGATCGAGTCTCTGGACAGGCCACACTCAATACACTCAATAGCACTTGGTCCGACTGTGGTATTTTAGAGTCATGAGCACGTTGCAATCCCTGCCTCCTTTCTTGCTCCCGCCCCTCACAGGGCTGATTTTATCCTCATAATGAAGTGGGATTATTCAGGACAAAATACAGGCAGTACAAATTATACACACAGTTTTAATATTGTGCAACTGGGAGGAGAAATTGACTGCATCATGCAGAAAGACTTTTTTTGGTGGATGATGCCGATTTTCTGCAGGAAAAAATATATAGATTAACAATTAATCAGACGATTCTGAAAATACCCCCGCCCCCTCCCCCTCCCCTAAACTGTGAATGTTTGTCTATGTGTGCCCTTCAATTGGTTACTGCCCAGTCCTGAGTGTACCCTGCCTTTCACCCAATCAACTGCGATAGGCTTCAGCTAACATGAGACCCCCATGAGGGTAAGCGTGTAGAAAGTGCAGCTAGATAATGGATGCAAGTGCTTGCAGTCACCAAATTACATTTGCGATCCACTCTGCAATAATTTGGTCGCACTGATTAAATGACAACATGGTTATCATATTGAGGTCATATCTTTTTCCATTTTTTCTAATCATGCTTAACAGATGCAAACTCGGAATGATGACGTTGCCTCTCTTGACACATCACGTCGATGCTAGCTGCAGAATCGAGACGCGGAGCAACACATAATACATTTCGAAATTATGGCAAAGCCATTAACTCAAGTATCATTTAGAAAGTAAATTGTTCACGTCGGGAAAAACAACATGGAATCCTTAATAGATAGCAAGTACAGCCTGACGCTGAGCTGGCTAGTTAGCTAGCTAGCCAGCTAATTTCCGGGCATAGTTCTTTAACAGTTATGATTTAATCTTTAATCGACCGCTTTTGGTTGTTGGAATCGAATGCACTGCACAGCTACGTCCGTCGCTCCGAACTTCAATTCGAGACGACCCTGCTAAGAAACCTAAAAACTCCAACGACCACAGCGGGCCGTGGTGACTTACGTCTGGATGGCAGGTTGGACTCCCCCAGGGCTTTCCTGTTCCCGGAGTTGCCTTTCTTTTCCGCGGAGCTTTTACCACCTCCCGTACTGCTTTTCTTGCCTTTCTTCACTACCTCCCATTTGCCGACCGCACCATTACTCGAGGCCATGATCCCGATCCCAATCAATGCCCTGACTGCCGAACTGCGCACTGTGTCAGTGAATGAAAGACGCTGTGAAGTGCAAGGAGCAGTTGGTCATATGAACGTCAACGTGCCACGTCCCCTTACGCACATGACGTCAACACGCAGCTGTCCTATTTACTATGACATTCCCCATTCTTTGGAAGCACCGTTCAAGATGTTTTTGTTGTCATGAGGAAAATGTCTTACAATACTTACATTTTAGATCTTTGTCTCACTGAAAGACTCGTCATAACATTTTGAGATGCAATTTGTAGAATTTAAATCAAAACTAGCCATAAAAACCACCATCTTCACTCACTTTGTTTCCATTTAAATGACGTGTGTAGCAAAGCTAAACTTGGGTTTCTCTTAATGGTTAAAAATATATATATCTATATATATTTTTTTCCTTATTTTAATGATGGGATGCATATACAGTATCATGTGTTCTCCCTGTTTGTAGTAACATGACCTTGTGATAAAAGCTTGATAAATTATATTTCTGTCACGCAGGATGTCTTATTTAACAATTTATTCTAGTATTACAAAATGCAAAGACAATGGTTTCTTGCTTTTCACCTACTCAGATGCTTTATTTCTTTCCAACACAAGTCCAGATGTTGATCACGATCACTTGGAGAAAAACTGAGCAAAAAATCAAATAAAAGGTCCAACTAATTTAGACCACTCAGCCAGGCTGCCAGTGACAACATACCACACTGTGGCATTTTAGTGCTATGGATTACATAAAAACTCAAATACAGCAAAAATAATAACAGATAGCAGCTAAAATGTTGAGCTTAAAATAGTCAACCATTAGTAATTTAGTAGTGTCTTCGACCCACGTTGGCCTCCATTATGAAAATTAAAACCCTGACGTTTGTCTGTTAAATTAAAATTCACGATGACAACTCAGACTTGGCCTTTTTTAAGCAATCCAATGCAGATATACATTAAAAAAAAAAAAGAAAGAAACCTAAGATACAAAATATAAAATTGCATCTTGTATATTTCTGGCTGCAGCCAATCACTGCTGGTTGGCAATTCAGATCACATGTGTGGGCTTCTTCCGCTACTTTTAGTGCAAGACTTTCAATCCCAAACCACCTTTTAAAAGTTTTTTTTCCAAAAAAGTGACCAAGCTGATTAAAGAAAGACAAATAAATAAAATCATAAATACATCAGGCTTCCTCAAAAACAAGCTGTCAAACTGTTTTTTTTTTTTTTTATCCACCAAGGCTTTGTCTTTAAACTTGAAATTATGGCCTTTTTTTTCTTTTTCTTTTTTATCCACCAAGGCTTTGTCTTTAAACTTGAAATTACGGCCTTTTTTTATTTTTTTTTAATGTATGTGCATGTGAGTAAGTTGTGATATGTCTGCAGGCTACTTGTACATCTCCACTATGCAAAATATATTCATTTGCATCACTTATGTTCTCACCTACACCGCCATCACCCACACGGAAGATTCTACAACTTGGGTAATATTGTAGAGAAAACGTGTGGTTCCATAAAACAGCAAATATGCAGCAAATTCAAATGACTGTTTCTGCATATGGTTGACAATTAAAGTGCACGGTGAAAAAAAAGCCGCCTGCATATCCCACCCCCACTCACTCCCCCTCCTTCTCACACACACACACACACACACACACACACACACACACACACACACACACACACACACACACACACACACACACACACACACACACACACACACACAACTCGCAATGTTGGGCCCAGGCTGTCAGTGTTGTAATCTCAATGCATGACAGTTTTAGCGGGCAACCACGCCCAACTGCTGGCACCTCTGGTTGAGCAGAGTAAACCAACAGGTCCAAACATTGTTGAATTGTAGACTGTTAAAAAAATGTGATCATGAACAGCCGCAAACAAGATGGAAGGAGTAAAGGGAACCCTTGTAAAATGTTAAGTAAAATGACGGGGGAACATTTTCTGTGGTTACGACGAATGTTAAATTGGTTAGAGGGGGAAAAAAAAAAGCTCAGAACTCCTCCTGGTCTCCTTGTGCGCCTTCATCAACATCGTCATCATCTGGCGGTGCAAACCCCTCCTGCAAAACAAGTGGAAGCGTTTCAACATGCTTCTGCACGTTGTTGTGTCTTTCATATTTTCAGTCGCAAATCATTTCTGATCACGTTAACGACTGAGGAACTGAACAATTTTATGAGCTCAAGTCAAATTATTTTAGATTTGTTATTTTTATATGATTTGGTTTAAAAGTAATAACACTGAGATCGATATGTCAAAACGGCACTGTGGTATGACATTACGTCGATCTTATTGAACACTAAATGATTTGCTTTTTTTTGGGGGGGGGGGGGCTGCCGCTACTTGTTGCAATCACGGAAACAAAACTTTGTAGGTTGATGGTGGAATCGCTCAATGGATGGCTTTTACCTCTGTGGCATAGAGTATCTCCATGATTTTGTTGAGGACTGGGTTGCTTCCATTGTCTCCATCCTGGCAGATCAATTCAATGTCTCTCAGCTTGCCAAAGTAAAAGTCCCTCTCCTTCTCTAGTCCATCCAAAGTCAGCTTCATATCCAGTAGCTGCGTTGGCAGAGAAGATGAAAGGGAAAATGCATACAATGATCCCAAATTAGATAAGGGCTGCGATATGCACATTCCCTCGCATTCCCCCAATTGAAACATCTTCGACCCCTGACAGCAAAAAGTCTCGTCGCTACCTGCTGGTTCAGCTCCATCAGCTCCGAGTCTCCTCCATTGCGCGTCATGGCGGGGTTCCTGCGGGCTGCCGGCGCATTGATCTGCCTCTGCGGGGTGGGGACACTCTTGGGTGCGGTGGGAGATGTTCTGATGGGGCCTTCAAAGACACAAACGCACACTTGAGTATCTCTGCGCTTGCTGGGAATCAACCGCCTGTGGATCTACGGCGGTTAGAAAAAGGTGCGACCGCCCTGGAAAATGCGAGCCTTATTTTTAGACCAGACAATAGCTGAAAAAGTCATTCTGGACTTTTCCAGAAGATGTGGAAATAGTACTAATTGTTCAACAGTAAGCATGAATGAAGTGAGCCCGTCCTCATCTTTGCAACAGTCTGCTTTCCTACATGAGAGGGCGAGCAGAGGGATTTGTGCTGAGAAGTTGGAAGTCTCAACTAGGAACGGATAATGATTGTCAGGTCGGGGGGGGGACCCACACGCACACAACAAACACTGACGTTTAGAGCGCCTCAACCCACTACAGCAAACATTAGAAGAGACCAATCCAGGTTGAGAGTAAATATTGTGGGAAAAGTGAGTATGGACAAAACACAAACACACACGCCGCCGTGAAATGGGCGTTACCTGAGCGAGCAGGTCTGTTGGGTTTGTGGACAATGGGGTCACCTGTGTTAGAGGTGGGGACGCGGTTGCATCAAGAGGAAGAGACATGAAATGAAGCCTATGTTTTTCACACACGCACGCACGCACAAGTGATTGTATCTTGCACGCACAAACACGCACACACAACTTGCATGTGCCACATTGTACCTGAATTGGGCGGCGGCGGCGTTCCCTCGAGGCCCTGCCGTAACAGTAGAGGGTCGTATTCTTTGCCATCATAGTTGGCATCAAAAAACTTCTTAAACCACTGAAGGAACTCAAAGTTGTCCTGGAATTTGCCCTTGACCAGCCTCTCGACAGGAATGATCTGGGGGAGGGACACGGTTTGAGAACAAGCAGCTACGGCAAGCAAAACGAAACATTGTGAAGTCCGGCGAGAATCATTCGTCGTGGCTGACCTTATCGACAGACATCCTCTTGAACGACGCCTGTAAGACCTTGAAATTGTGAATGTATTCGTGTTCCAGTTTGGCATTGAATTTGACTTTTTTCAACAAAATGCACCCTGGAAATAGCATGTCCATGAACTGACAGTACGCTGCGCCTGAAGGGAAGACATCCTCATGTCAACATCGGATTTTGCATGTGTGCATGTCTGCATGCATGCGTGCGCTTACCTGAGCCGAGTTGCTCGATCTTGGTGTAAGTGAGCTGTAAGGAGTCGTTGACCCACGCCAACATGTCATGGCGACTCAGGTTCTCTATGGTCATAGAGGTGGAGTGGACATTCACCGCCATCCTCCTGTTTCAAATCAAGTCAACACTCAGAAAGAAGAAACAATGTATTTGATTTTGTATTTTGATTTTTTTTTTTGTGTGTCCATATGAGTGGACCAAAGTTGTTCAAAGTATGGCCTGGAACTCATCTGTGACCCATGGTCCATTTTGAATTTTTGCCTGGATTGTATAACTGGCTTGTATTCGCATCTTCCGCCGCCTCATTTCCCACACATCACTAAAATAGTAACGACAATTGGTTTGCTAACACCCCATTGAAAGAAGATAATTAAGGTAAGTAGCAAAGAGCAGGAATTGTGAGTGGTTGCTCCACTTTCTGCCTTGTTTCAAGGTCATCTTGATTTGGAGAAGAACGTGGACACGATTGGGCTGCTGCTCTGTACAAGGGAGGATCCCTTCTCTGTTAGGAAAATGGACAAAAATCCTTGCATTTTTACCTCATAACGACACCGTTTTTTCAAACTACCAGTAAATATAAAACAATATAACATTTGTATATTCTTACTTACACTGGAGGGTTGGTTTTAGTGTGTTAAATAAATAATTTCTTTTCTTTTTTTTGAGGAATCTTAAAATGCATTGAAAATACTGTCGGAATTGTAGTGCCTTTAGGAGGCGGGGCCTGGTGGCGCGGCACGTGCGGACGGCTCGTCTGCGTGTGAACGTTTGGGTGTGAACCGTCGCTAAGTGCAGCTCCTGCGTGCTCGCAACATTAATGTATTTCATTGTTCTACCGACATTTAATAGAGGGTTGAAAAGTACTTCACAGCTGTGGTCAACACCTCATCCGGCCGGAGCACGGAGTGCGTGATTTGACGTGAAAAGTAATCAATAGCCAATTACAAAGTGCCCTATACAATGAGTATTAGAAGGAAAACGAAGTTGAGAAGCTCAACTATCGCGGTGGTGAAAAAAAATTTATAATAATCTATGTACTCATATTGCTCACCTTCAGTGGGTGTGTCGTGGTGTAAACCGCTGAGAAGCAGGTTGGTCTGGACCACCTTAAAAAAAGTCCTTGGGCACATCAAAAAAGGAACATTAATGAAGACAGTCACGCACTCAATTACTTAACAGTTTTGCTTAATCCCCATTTAACGGTTTAACCAAAGCTAGTTAACAAAGGCAGCTGTGATAAGGGGGGGTGGGGTGGGGGGGGGATCCGACACCACCAAAGCATTTCCCGTCGTCCCAAATAACATTGCACAGGATGTTGTGCTGAATAATCATTTCCTGACAGCAGAGATTCACAGAGGTAACTGTCCACTCAGCACACGCTGCTAATTTGCCTGTGGCAGCTGATGACACCACAGGACCATTTCGAAAAAGTTGATAAGCAGTCAATCTAAAAACTAAGGCTGATCATTCACAGAGAAGTTAAATGTGGAAAACAGCATCAGATTTAGAACATGACCTGTCCAACTGACAACACAGAGAAACACATCCTGTCTGACGGGAATACCAGGTGTCCACTTGAATATATAAATGTGGCACCTAAAATAGACACCTATTCTTCCTCTCAGGAAAAACCTTTTTTTTTTTATGGGTTCAACTTGTGGGCGACACAGTGGTCGAGTGGTTAGCACGTTCAGTATAATATTTGCATGGCGGAAAAATGTGTACGTCGATAACAACTACACTGCCAGCATGTGTCACAGTAAACGTCCTTAATAGCAAATCAGACAAGGCATCTGTAAAGCTGAAAAGCTGTTTACGGATTTTAAAGAGAAAATGTTGCATTCCAGAGCTTAAGCTGTTCAACATTTCAACATTTACCCCAAAAACCAATTAGATTGTTAGCCTATTAAATAACAGAAAGCCATTGTATAATATCATCAACATAAGTCTCCAGACAGTCATTTGTTAGTGTTTCGTCAGGCGTGATACAATGAATACAAATTGTTACACTAACTCCTCAGGAAAGGACAGTGTATCTATACCTGCTGCTCTGCAAAAAATATATAGTATGTGTCTGATGTGATGTGATTGAATTTTAATTGCATGGTGATTACAAACGTTTTAACTCGTCATCAAACCGAGCAGAACGTATCTTCTGTTTTGGCACAGCAACAAAACGTCGGAAGCGTACACGAGAGCAGCAGATACAATCAAAACAGAGTAAAGTCATCAATAATGCACGTGATCAGTGCTCGACATGCTTAGAAGCAGTGGACGTGTTTCAGCGAGTTGACATTACAACCGCGCTGCTGCTAGCGCCTTGCTAACTTCTGCTAACGTCGACTGGGCAACTAAATTGGCATTTGGGGGGCTCGTGGCAAGTACAAACGTAGATTTGGCCTCGTGTGTCGAAGTGGAAATATGCACACGAGTCATTGAAACCTGGACTTGTTCGGTGTGAACTTAATGTTACCCCCTCTGGAGGCCTGAACGAAGACACACATTACTAAAGAAAGGAGGACTGTCACCCCGTGTGGCGCTGCGGCAATTAGCCCGTCGACCCGACAATAAAGATGAGATAAAGCGGTCCATATACCGGTGTAAAGGTGTAAATGAGTACAATGCCGGTTAAGTGAAATATAACTTACCCAGGGGCGATAAAGTCCCTCTGACTGCCGACCGTGCAGTTGAACGAGATGAGGTGCTTTTCCGTTGCTCGAAACCGAGAACTCTGCCTGGTGAGCTGCGCGGAACGCTTAATCTGGTGGCCACTGCGCACGCGCAGCTCAGTTGCACTATTTTCTTGGTCGACTTGGTGAAACTGGAGTATGCCGCGGCGCCATGTCGGCTCCGACAAAATCAACTAGGCCCACTTTTGAGTGATAAACCACAGCACTTTTGCCCGAATGTTTCCTTTAAGTCGGTGTGAAAGTTGGATATTGTACAATATAGGTATATTCTTATGTTGTTATTTACTTTTAAATGTGTCGCGTGGGTTTAATCGACGTACGTTTTAGGCAAGGCTTTTGTTTCAATAATTGCTGCACTTACTCGACAGAAAAAGCGTCACGTTGTGATCGAAAACAGTGACTAAATAAGGAGGATGTCGTTTATTAGAGCATTGAAACGTGGTCTTCGGGGGCAAGGAAGATACAATACGAAAATATTATCCTCAGCTCTCAGACTATCCGGTTGTTAATATGTTTGGATCAAATCACTCAGGGCTGCACACAGTGAAACATCTGGATGTGATTGCCATCCTGCAGGACTTGCTTTTCAAATCCAACATCACAATCTGGATGCACTTTGATCCAATGATTCCCGTACTGTAATAACTGTGATTGTGTCTCAGACTATACCCGTGCCAAAAATGCTGTTGAATTGTTGTGCTTGGAAATGAAATGATGGAACTTTATAAATAAATAAAGACAATACATTTTTTACTATTTTATTGGTTGACCAATACTTTGTGGTAAGAAACAAGCAGCCATAGTACATATTCAACAGGTTCACTTTCCAACGAAACAATTCACAAACTTGACAACGCACAGTCACTGACAATTCACAGTGCCTTCTAAACAACAATCATCCACAATAAAATTAACACCCTTTATACCATTGTAAAAAGAAAAACAACAAGCACCAGTTGTGAACCTGTGGCCGTCCATATCAGTCTCGATGTGGTTCTTTTCATGCAAGGTGTGTGCAGTAATAGGAGTGACTCACTCACATTGGCACATTTATTCTTTGAACTAAGAGAAAGCATCCTAAATGTACAGTACACTGACAAAAAAAAAGTGGTCATGAATAAACACCACTGTTGGAATGGAATGACACACTTCAGAGGAGGTGAGGGGGTCTGTGCTTCAGTAGCATGTGTAGCTCAATCTTCCTGCCCTGTGGAGGCTCTCCTTAAGTGACCATTTTCATTTCTTGACAGTTCTTGGCTTGTATTGTGTGTTATGTATAATTCACAACATTACAGTAAATCTATTGTCGGGAACTACACTGGAATACTTGTGTGTTTCTCACTAAGAGGCAGCGTGTGACACAGTGGGACTGTGTGGAGAGTGTCGCAGCAAAGATCACACAGTATGTTGAACAGTTGGATGTCATCACCACACAACACAGTCCATCCGTTGGAAACAAAAACACAGGAACAGCCAAGGAGATGAAGCGCAGGAGGTGGTTTTATCACAAACAGAAATCGCCACTCATCTTGTGTGACTACAGTGTATGCGCTCTATTGGTGTGTGTGATGGGGATGCTTTACTGAATCCAGTTCTACTCGTTTTAGATATTTAAAGTCAACATCATTTCAAACCTTTGAAAATAACCGGTACTGTTTTTTTAAGCATTCGGTCCCTTTTCCTTTTTCTCCTGACAAGCATCTTAACAATGAGAAATCGGTTAGTTGTGATCCGTTTAAATTTGGGGGAAAAAAACATTCACACATAGCACCTTGACCTCGGCATATTTTATCGTTTCAGAAAGAAGACTCCAACTAGATTTGTAAAAATCACTTCGGCAAACTGATCACATGTTTAAGTCTTGGCCAATCGCTGAGACCAATTTCCCTTTTACCATTAAACTTGTGTTTTAAAATCAGTGCAGTTTTCTTGGTTATTCGGAAATATTAAAAAAAAAAAACAAAAAAAACCAAGGAGGCTTGGACGGCTGATTTCCTCGGGCCAGAGTTTACCAGATTCCACTGGAGCGACCACCCGGAGGGGCCAGGATCCGAGCCGAGGACCTCTTGGGGATGTGATCATCAACCTGAGACCCTATGGAGAGCACGCAATTAACCTCTGTTTGTATTCAATTCAAGTCATTCACATCACAAATAGATGTTTTTTTTTAATCCCATGAGAGAATTTAACGATGCAGGTTAGTGCAAATATGGCTGAAGTTGTTGTTGTTTTTTTTAAACATACCCGAGAGGCTAAAGGAGCTCTCATGGAGGTCCCGAACCCCCTGTTGCACCCTCACCACGCCTTTGTTAGTGCCGTCTCCATCGATGGGGCTCAAACCAAGCTCCTTCTTCATAGTGTTGGCAACTTTGACCACATCGCCAGAGTAGGGATCCCTGTCAACCCCTTTATATGCCTGAGCCTGTCCATAGGTTCAAACAAGATAACGTCGTTAGACTTAGAAGTAGTCCGAGTTGATTTGGATGCATACTGCGCGCACACACTTTTTCTCTCTGCACCATCTTCTTGTACAGGTAATCAGGGAAGGTCCGTTGCGGATAGAATTTTCCGGAGCCTTCGGCGCACATGAACATTGCGTTCTCGCACACCAAACGTCCCCGGCTGATGGTGACCAGAGGAACACCGTGGCAGCGCAGTCCCTCATACAGGTTGAAGTCTCCTCCTTGCACCTGAGTGCCAACGGAGATCGTCCTGGACAAAGAGCAACATGAGTCATGGGGTTTATAACACGTGGGCAGGACCAGCCGGCATGAAGTCACCTGGTTGCATCTGGATCCCACACCACCACATCAGCGTCCGCTCCGGGGATGATGCGACCCTTGCGCGGATACATGTTGTAGATCTTTGCGGCGTTGGCGCTTGTCACGGCCACAAAACGATTCTCGTCCATCTTTCCTGTAACCTAAAGGAGGGCATTGAGAGGGAGGCGTGAATACATTTTTGATAGTGTGGGGGTTTGGTATGTCAAAGGGAAGGCAACAAACACGAATGGCAGCTATTGTATATGCGAGTCGGTGGACGTACCACCCCCCTCTCCCAGATGACGCTCATCCTGTCCTGGACTCCAGGCACGCCATGGGGGATCTTGGTGAAGTCCTCCTTGCCCAAGGCCCTCTGCTTGGTGCTAAACGGACGGTGCTCTGATGCCACAATGCTCAGCGTGTCACTGGAAGCAGGATGCGCATTTTCACTTGATGCTTATTTGCACATATGAGAAATTTGTGGAATGCCTGTTCAACATTTGGAAAGACATCGCAGCAGGTGTGGGCAACTTACAGAAAATGATGGAGAGGGGGCCACAATTTTTCATCAGCGCTATTAGATGGGTTGAAAGGACTACGCACTCGCTTCCTAACCAGATACATGACTAAAATATGTTAAATATTGCCTTAACTACCCCCCCCCACAAAAACAACCAAACAAAAACTATTTACAATTTTGAAAGAAAATCCGCAAATAGGCGAATCCGCGGGTGTCAAACTGCGGTGTCCACTGTCGTAGAGGAAACATGTTCAGAATTTCCCTGAACATTTCGACAGGTAGCTGATTCAAAAATAGACACGGAAAACACGTAGTTGGCATGACCGCCGAGGGACCACCCTGAACACAAGTTTGTGTCATTGTTTTCAGTTCATGTTCGCGGCTCGCTTTCCGCCAAACGGAAGTACCCCGGGACCTATTGTTTCCAAACGTTCTAAACTGTACTGCGCACGTACTTGCCCAACAGTCCCATGAGGTAGCCCGGGGTGTTGGGGTCGAGGCGGAGCGGAGGCACGATGACGTGGGCGGCAGCGTGAGCCCAGTCCTGGTGGTAATACTGCATGCCGTTCAACACCGCATGAGCGACTGTGGTCTCTGCGTGGACCACCTTACCTGCAAAGAAAGGAAAATCAGTATTGTCATCGCCCGTGTTCATGTTTTTATCGTGGCGTGACCAACCCTGCATCTTGGCAGCTGCAATCATATCCCCAGCGGGCATACTGGACACATTCACCAGGTAGATCGGGCAGTGAGCCTGTCACCCCAAAAACACATCACCGATTGATCACATCATCTTCACACAGACAGGGAGGGACATGAGTGTCAATTTACCCTGTTGGCGATTGTGACCGCTCTGTGTGTGGCCTCTGACTCCAGCTGCAAAAAGTCATTCGAAGCAGACAGAAGGTATTTAGACAAAATACGTTTTGCGCGCATGCGGTGCAAACCTGGTCTTGCTTGTCCCATCCAAAGAACAGAAAGGAAAGACTTTACCTCTTCTGGACGGCTGACCTCAATGCCTTCGGGTCCACTGATACCCAGATCCAGAGCCTCTTTAGCACCCTATACAGGAAATATTTACGCCATTAGACACTCCCACTTGTAATACTTATTTTTATTAGTTGGTCGTGTAAACTGCGCAGCATGTGAGTGTGTTGCGCACCTCCGCTACTAGCTCGCCATTCTCGGCGTGGACACGCGCGATGGCGCCGATGTCCTTGCAGGTCTGCAACGCCTGGTACAGTTCAGAGTCCCTCAGCATCATCATATCCTTGTAGGCCATGAACATCTGGAAGGAGTTCACCCCGTGCTCCCTCACCAGCGTCTCCATCTCATTCCGCACCTGAGCGCGCAGCGGATCAAGGCACAGGAATGAGTGTGTTTGCTATTTGGGGCATGAAAAGAGCTTGACGAGCAGCCAGGATTAGAACGCACCGCTGCGACTACAAACACGGTCCCCTTGAAAAAGTCACAGGAATCTATTGAACGTAAGGCAGTAAAAGAAATGATAGAGTCCGGAAATGTGAACGATATACCGTGAGGTTGCTACTTTTAGGTAGGAAACAGTAGATAAAGGCCAATCAAACTCCAGGCGTTGGGAATATAAAATGGGACATGTTATGGAAAAATGCCTTTTTAATTGCTTGCATGCGAATACTTGGGTCGATGAATTTTCTTTTGGATCTCAGACAGTGGCGGCATGCCTCCGATTGCCTTGCATGCACTCTCTCACCAGAAGATAAGGCACGGATCCCGCCGCCAAAGGCTGGAAAAAAACCTATAGTGACTCAGTGTATCTGTCTAATGTGCTCAATGAATATGTGCGTTCACCTAGTTTGTGTCGGGTTTATAATCTGGGTCATTACACATTCCACCCATACTGTATATGAAAAAGCGCGCACGTTGCTGCACGTATGTTGGTTCAGTGGGTTAAAAGCTGGAGAGGTGTTTCCTGAGAGATGGCACGTTTGCTTTGACTTTACCTTTGGCCCCCACCAGGTCAAGCCAACATGCAGAGCGTAGTCGCAGCACGCCTTTGCGTCAGCAAGAGCTCGGCAGTTCTCATAGGCGTCCACAAGGGAGCAGTGTTGCTCGGGCAGGACCAGCGCCATCACCATTGTGGTACCACCCATCAGAGCCGCCTGGGTCAAGCGGATTCAATGAAAGAAAAGATGATCATATAAAAGTAGCAATATCCACAGGTTGTGGTTTCAAAAACGACATGCCCTTATCGAAATGCTTTTTTTGTTTTGTAGCTCCTAAACTTAAAAACAACAGTGCGGTAGATGTGGAAAAAGAGAAGAAAAAAAAGGAAGCTGAGCGGTGGAGGAAGAGAAGAGTGACAAGGTGAGGAAACTGGGATGAAAACCACATGAGGAGAAAGCACCGCTCTGCTGTGACTCACCTCCGCGAGCTCAGTAGTAAATGCACTATATTGTGTAACCATGACAACAGACACTGCTCTACTATGACATTCGTGTTCCGATCATCCTTGGCTCCCTCCGCCTCTGTGAAATTACACCAACAGGCACCCATTCATAATCGTCTGAGTCAAACTGGAATAACGTTGAGGTGAGGCAAAAACAAGCGACATTTCCTGACCATCAACAGCAGAACCGAATAAGTCGTAGTTAAGCTTTTTTCTTTTCTTTTTATGATGGCGACAGTTTAACCCTGAAGCTGATTATTGTTCCTACATATTTTTTTTTCCTGCATGGGGGCAAATCTGTGTGTTTTGTCACCCAACCAAACACATTTGAAGTTGAACAGCTTCCTGGAAATGATTGTGTTTGACCTTTGAAGTAATTGCATATGTAACCTGGCGTGTACACAACACCCAAATAATATGCAAATTACGTTCCCATGTCAAGTTACACTAACCGAATACAAATGCGCTCTGTGCTTGGAAAGTTGAGTGAATTAACATTTTACAAAAAAAAGAAAAAAAAACATCCCCTACTCTGAACATAATCTCCTTGCAAGAAACATAAAGGAGACAAAGAGGGAGACAATTGAGGACAAAACACTGCGAACGACGCACGGCGCACAAAGAGATGGACAGCAAATTGGGACAAAAAAAGAAATCCAATCATACTGCCCGATGTTCAATATCAAAAAGAAATGGGAATGTTTCCCCACCATGTTTGTGCATAATAATGAGTGAGCTGAAGCCAAAACGAGTAGACATGCACTCAAGAGGTCCTTGCGGGACAAATTGCAGATCAATCACACAGCTCAGCCAGTGAGTCAGCCAAGTTAGAGCCGCTCATCAATTTGAACTACAAATGTTGAGTCTCATCCATAAGGAAAGGAAGGATGTGACGCTTGACTACCGTATACGTCTGGATTTAAGCGTGTCGGGGGTGGGGGGCGTGACAGTGGGGGTTGACATGCAAAGGGCCTGATGCAGAGAAAATGGCGGAAACAGGGTGAGACACACACACACACACACACACACACACACGCACACGCACACACACACACACAAACACACTACAGTT
>CAAKHF010006242.1:4653-18904 GCA_901007745.1 Hippocampus kuda | reverse complement strand
ATGGAAAGTAGTGTCCCTCGGGCTTGGCAGCCAGAATAAAAGGGTGGTTTCCCAGGAGATGGAAAGTGGGCTGCTTTCAGTGGAAACAAGGCCCTAACCCCGACAAGCTCACACACATGCAAACGTTTGCATGACAGCGTCGCGGAATGACAGCAGCGAGAACGAGCTGCTTATTGAACAACCCACCCGCTTACGTAGGGTTGAGTCAAATTCGCCAAACCTATCCAGTCAGCACACAATCGTCCCTGAATGGGCTTGGTGTGACCAGCCCGATTGATTAGTTGAACACTGGCTGTGTCCCAAGACTTTTGTTCTTATGCTGGCAAGTATTTTCACGAATATCATCATGAGGAGAAAAAAAATCAACGCAAGCAGTCGAAGATCAGCTGTTGCGACTTTTGATTTGTCCCATCGGGGGTCGCTTGACCTCTTCAGCGGTTTTTACTCCAAATGCCGTTCCTGAAGAAACCCACCAAATTTGGGAACGCACAGTGGCGCCGAGTATCCAAACCCGCAGGGAGCCGCGTGTACCGGCACACCACCGGTGGCAATCACAAAAAAACTCAAATGCGACGAATATGGTAACTCACTGCACTTGGTTCGGCATTTGTGAAATGAGTCATGCTGGAAGAATTTGGGGATTAAATGCATACTTCATTTGGGTCGAGGGCACAGACAAGCACAAGGCGGCATTTCTCACTCACCCTCGGACCAGCTGCCCTTCAGTTCACGTGCATGCAGACGTCCACAGATGGACACAAATGTACACATGGCAAATAGATCCACACCGCTGAACACCGACGCAAACTTGACACACACGTACACACTGTCAAATAGGGTGTCGGTACCCCCTTCCAAAATGAACCTTTAATAAAATTGAGAACAAATTGAAAGTGAATAAAATAAGAGGGGATGGGGGTGGGGGCTGCCAAGTAGGAATTTAATGTAATAAATTCACATCTCCCGTATCTGACAAATACAAGTGTAACGGTAAAATATATTCATATAACATCCTCGAACGTTCCATCTTTAAATCTACGCTTAGGCAAGCTCAGTTGTGACATAACGGCCGTTTAAGCGCCGTCGCCGTCTCCGCTATTCAAACTGAAGTGAACGCGCGTGTGTTTGCGTGCGTTCGTGTCGTGAGCGAGAACGTGGCAGACAGCTGCTGACTTCTGATCTGGGGTTTAAACACTGCTGCAGTGACAAGGCATGTCTTTGTTATTTGGTACACGTGTTGAAGCAAAGTGTGTGCGCGCGTGTGCGTGCGGGCTATATAAAAAGCCAGAACATCAGACAATGAGACAACCAATCGGTGATAAGAATAGACATGGCATGCAGTGATACAGACATTGATATTCAAAGAGGAAAGAAGGAGCGACACCAAGTTTGAGGGATCAATCAAAGAACTAGTAAATTACAAAGATATAATATGTCATGACAAAAGTGGTTTGGCAAAGTGGGGCAGCAATGAGGATTAGGCTCATCTTCTTGATCCAGATGTTAGTCTGCATTTTCGTGAGAGCTGATTTTTTTATTTTTTGGGATGGGGGACTCAGAATGTCACTGCACCTGATGACCGGAAATGTCGCTTAATTTGTCAGAATATTATTTGGAGACTACCAGTCACTCACATGGACCCTAGTGAGAGAGACAACCATTCACACTCAGTGACTTTTATGTGAAAATTATAAAGTTGTCAAAATGTAAGTATGAGAGATGTTATTCGCCCCGGAAATTCTGTCAACAGAAATGCATGGCAAAGAAAAGAAAAAAAAATGTTCATTTTGCAGAGTCATGACTCATGAAAACGCCTGCACTGTTTTCTCGAATTCGGATAGCGGCACAACCTCAGTCATCAAGAGGATTAACGGAATGAGAGATGACAGAAGGTGGATTAAGACTTCTGCCAAGCAGTGTCGCGTGTAGAACTGATACAATCCTAACAAACTCTGGATTTGTAACATTAGCATAACAGCACATATCAAGGGAACATCAAACCATGGCTTGATTACAATATCCAAGACAATCAGATGTGATTTACTTTCTGCTTCATAGAGATGCAACCGTAGAAAATGCTTCAGAAATAGACTGGAGGTGCAACTGCAAGGTGTCCCAATACTTAAGACCATCTCATAGACATCACGTACATGGAGATTATGTCACTTTCATACTGATGGATTTGAATCACTATTACAGAGACCAGAGCACAAGAAAGGAGACATTCTAGCGCGAAGGCTGATCAAAAACAAAAGAAAATCACCAAATGACTCCATAGCACACCTTTCCTGTTGAACACGCATGACAAGAGAGATCAGAATGCTGGTTCAATTGCGTGGCGAGCGTCCTCGCTGCATCATCACAACTCACACACACACACACACACACACACACACACACACACACACACACACACACACACACACACACACACACACACACACAAAAAAAATAAAAACAGCATTTGGTGGGAAAGAGAATAAGCCGTGAACGAATAAGAATCTTACATAATGGGGAACGCAGGTTTTGTTATTGCAGTGATGGCACGCCAACATACACACGCACACACACACGCACACAAGCAAACAGTCGTCGAGAGGCATTTTGTGAACACGTTGTGAAACGCCAATGACCAATTCAGTGACATATTCCGATGGAAAAAAATAAATGACACGAGCAAATAAATAATGTAATACACCCCATGACGTAACCAATACGTATTTTTCCGAATCTGTAAACGGATAATATAGACGTTTGCAACCCCGACTGTCAATAACGGTAATTTAGCTTGACGGTGAAATATGAATAATCAATACGACAGGTGGTTTTCACTGACTTCAAGTCAACGACGACGAAGTGACGTCAATACAAGCATAGTATGGTCATTTTTGTGCTTTTTTTATTGTCCCTTACCGGTTATTTCTTCGCGTTTTCTTGAGCCCACTCTCCTGGGTGCTTGCTTGCGGTGTGTGCGAGGAGGACAGCTGGGCACAGCGCGAAGCACAGATGCTACCACGGCCAGGCGGCAGCCAATGGGAAGCCTGGAAATCCACACTTAACGGACACCGTTGACCAATGGCGAAGGAGATATGTCGGTCGACATGGGCGTGTCCCTCATCTCCAGAAACTGCTGTGTTCAAATGCCGTCGGAATGTGGGCATTAATGCATGTGACGTCATTATTCCAGCTCTGAATTTACATGGCTGCATGGATGGGCAACTGGATTATTTAAAATATCAAACAAAACGAAAAAAGAAATATTTTTTTACTTTTTCATTCCACATTATTGACGGGTTCGTTTAATTCCCGTGTTACAGGTGTACTGTATGAATAAGGGAAAATACACTCAACTTACTCATGTAATGCAAAACACATGAAATCCATTCACCAAAATCACAAGAAACAGCCTTTTTTTTAATTCACGGTTCTTTCCTTACATTGTTCAAGTACAAAGTTAAAATGCCTTTTAATTAGTTCATATTCATACAAGAGTAAAATAATAATAGTGCCTCTTCATTACTACAACAAACTTAAATACAGTCATTGTAAAGACAAACTTTTATACTCCTAGCAATATAATTTTTTTCTTATTTTCAGAAAACAATTGTAGCACCTTTTTGAAACACCAGCAGTTCCACTTTTCCTAAAAGCTCATCTTTCATTTAGTCCTTGAGATGAGTGTCGTCTGAATGCGCTGCAGCATCGAGTCTGTCGCTGTTGCGTTTGTGTATGTGCAGTGTTTGCTCTGTGGATGTGAACAACAGTAATTTATTGTTTTGTTTTTTTTGGTGAGTGCGAGTCTGATATCAGTGTTGAAAATTGTGCATCACTCAGCCTAAAAGCTGTCAATAGGCAAACCGTCTTCACTGGCTTAAGACAACATCAACTCTAGCATTTGACAGCCGCCAATCAAAACTACGCCTGCCTCTCTCTGGCTTTTGTCTCCCTGCACTCTCAAACAGAAACATGTTCGCATCACACCACAAATTCAGATTTTTGTCTCCAGCCTGTTTGGCTTGCAACCGTTCAATCAAATCGACGATTCGAATTCTGCTTGGGAAAAAAAAATGACTGCGGCGGATAAAAGGGCGGGTTCTTGGCATGAAATTACTCTAGTCCGCTCCATACGTAGTGTACTGTATACGTCGTCTTAACTGATCAGATTCAGTTAAGGGTGTGAACACGGTTTGTAATTAACACACAAAAACTAATGACTTGTATAGCTGCAACGGAACGGAATGTAGTTCTGTCAGAAATCACCGCAAAGGCTTAACTAAAAAAAAAAAAAAGTGACTAATGACAATGCCACTTGAACAATATCCCAAAATATCGCACTGCCTGGGTGGCCGACTGTATACTGCTACCCCTAAAACAACGGACACGTGGCTTTTATGCGGTTGCCGGCTGCTCTAAAATGATGGGGTTGCAATCGATCCTTTTGTGTCACTCACTGCAGTAATGCGTTTGTCTTTCACTAACGCGACTTCAAACTTCATTTTGCGATTGTGGCGCTCTCCCGAAATGTTGCATGGTGAAAACGATCAGCGCTCCCTGAGATGCAAAACCCGCTTTCAAAGGCCTCCTTTCCTTTGACACCTGCCGCCAACAGCATGCGCAATCCGTTGAAGTGAGCGATCAGGCAAATTAGGGCCCGCTATTTGGGATCTTAGTAAATCAGGCCCTTTGTGGGGTATTCTCCCTCTTTTTGTTATAGCTGATTAATTACGGTATGTTTAACTGTGTCGTAATGAACAGCGTGGACAGGGATGTGCATACAAACTGACTGACCCTATGACTAATTTGCATGAGAGGTCAAGCTGATTCAGACCTGCAGGGCTTGTTGGTCTGGACAGAGTTGCCGTTATGTCAAAAATCGAGAGTTGCCTCCTCAGTACCATCATCATCGAAAAACTGTTGATTTAAAACAATTGCGTCGTTATGCTACCATTACGTACAATTTGGGTTCCATTGGTTACCGCGTCGTGTTTTTCGGCAAACCTTGGACTACAGTTTCAATTTCAAGGTTCCGCTGGATTGTGAATTCACCCCAGTCGATGCAAGACCGCAGCTGGTGCCACTTGAACACATTTCTTATTTGAGAGTGAGTCTCATTTCCACACAAGTTCTCCTTACAACAAGACAAGGTCACTACAACTAACTGTAATTAGAGGTTTTCTCTAGCTTCCTTCCCCTCTTGGCTGAGATTGAACGGAACTGAGCACCGACCTGGAACAGTACATACACACACACACACGCACGCACACGCACACGCACACAATAACGGATTATTGTTGTAATTAACACTACCATTATTATTATCGTCATCATTATTCCCTAATCTAACATGAGATTACACGGACAGACTGACATGCAGTATCGGAGTGGAAAGGTGGGGGCTGGGGGGGGGTGTTCAGGAGCACCAAGGCGGCGCAGGGTTATGACGTCACAAACAGCAGTGCCATGAAAGGCCTGGTTGTGACGGGTGTCCTGCGGAAACACAGTGACTATGCATGTTCTGTGCATTAACAATTGATGTAGTTGGCGTAAACCAGCACCGCACTGAGGGTGTTTCCAGCAACTGTGTGTGTGTCTGTGTGTGTGAGAAAGAGAGTGTGTGTGTGTGTGTGTGTGTGTGTGTGTGTGTGTACAACCTGCACTGTAGAGCACTGTATAAAGAGCAGAGTTGAAAAAGCACCTGAAGTTTGGTTGTATAGACGGAGAGTAAACATGATGGCGAGGGGGAGAAAAAAAAAAAAACAGGCAAAACTGCTGGTTTACAGTTTCTGATTGTTTGTGCACACGTGTGTCGACGGGATGCGTCCAAGCTGTCTGAGGAAGGTCAGAGGATTGGAAGGCTTTGTCTAGAAAAAGGTGGTCAACGTGGGACCGAAAGCACCAGACTGAAGGAGATTTCTCAAGCTAACAAATAAAGTCCCTGTTGTTTTCTATTCAATTTCAAGAGGGCCACCGTGCACGAACGGTGCAGTGTTTTCAAAGTGAGTTTTCTGGTATCAACACACGGCAATCCGTTCCACTTGCAGGAATGCAAAAGCCAGCGTTGCAACGTCTACCGAGGAGAGGTCTGCCTCCCCCTCTAGTGGATGCTGCTGCTCACCCACTAGAGAACATTTTGCATCCCTGTGAACTAAAGACAGTAGAGCTGCAAGAACCGGTTGCTTCTTTCTTTCAACCGAGCCTTCTTTTAGTTTGTCACCCAACATCACCCAGCAGCAGAGCACAAGAGGCCGAGGCACAAGAAAGGCTGTTTTCCACCAACAAAGCTCCATGACTTGATCTCCTTTTCAACGCCACGCTACAGCTAGTTTCATTTGTCTTTTCCTCCTCAACAGGCTTGAATCATCTTGCTGGATGAGTTAAACCTCACGGAGTGGAGCCATTTTGACCAAACTTTAAAAAAGGCCAGAAAACCTCCTGCGGTTCGCAGCAGGGGTGAGAGAAAAGTGAATGAGTACTCAGTACGCTCAGCACTTCATCACACAGTACCAGTAACTTGTGGAAAAAAGGGAATTTAATACAAAATGGTGCCCTTTCGTAAGTTTCTGTATATTTAACGACATAATACAAGATAAAATGTATTAATCATCTCACCGAGTGACGCTACAACGGTTAAGTCACACGCTGTTGAACTCGAAAGCTACAGCAAATAAAACCCGGATGCTGCTGACTCTTCACCTGCCTTATGTATTGACAGACAATTCTGTCATCCTTTCAGAGTTGCAACCTCCTTAGCTGCTTTGTGGAACACGCGCGGCGCCAACAGTACGTAGCAGCCAGGCATTTGGAATAATTCCTATTCCTGTCACATTATTTTTACAACAGTGTTAATTATGAATATTTGTTTTTTTGTAGCATAGCAGCAAACACTTGAGAAAGCACAATTTGGGATGTATCACGTCGGGCTAATTCGATCATACAATCGCCGATTAGATAAGACAGCATGTATGGAATCAGTGATTAAAATTTGATTAAAAAAAAAAACAAGCGCAAAGTTTATATTATATGCTAACTGGCAGTAACTATTACAGTACTCTCTCTACTCTACTGTATTCAAAGCCGAGCGCTAAGTATAGTAAGTTCCAGCATGCTGGAGAATATCATCGTGTTTGCTCAGTAGTTGACTCGCACACAGCCAAAAAAAAATGGCACACGCTACATAAACACGGCAAATACACTGTGCTGAAAATGCTGTTTTGCAAAGCAAATGCTGTCTTTTCCACAATGTTACAGGGGGTTATTGCTGGATATAAATATTGGGTACATAAAAGAGCATCTGTTCTTTTCATAATGTTA
This sequence comes from Hippocampus kuda, assembly GCA_901007745.1. NCBI lineage: Eukaryota > Metazoa > Chordata > Actinopteri > Syngnathiformes > Syngnathidae > Hippocampus > Hippocampus kuda. The sequence continues at coordinate 11,593 of CAAKHF010006242.1, read as the reverse complement.
ATTTTAAAAAAGACAGACGTTTCAAGTAACAAATACAGTGCAGCCCATTTTGTATGAAATCCCACAAAATTCGAATGAAGCACCGACACGAGCCGCACGGTTTTATTTTTCTTTTTTCCCCGAGCCACTTGAGGGCACTAAATACTTTTGAAAAGGCACATTCCCAGAGAGTGAAGAGTAAAATGTACCCTCATCCCACTGCGGGATTTGCGAAACAACCCTTCTGACTGACTCGAAAAGACAGATAGCGTTTGATAGCAAAGTACAAATGAAAATATATTTGTTACTTTGGCTCACTGCTCCAGCGATTAACTCATCCACACTGAGATGTATTCAACAGAGGGATGAAAGAGGAATTATTTTTGGGAAAGTTACCATGGAGTGTCGCTTTTTTTTTTTTTTCCTCTCTCTCAGCCCTCGAGTACAGCCTCTGTAGCTGGTTTAACCTCTGTGCCTGCTTGGAAGTATTTGGCTTAAATCTGCTTGGGAGACCAAACCGCAGCAACTGAAAACAAACCGAGACCCCAAAAAATCTCTGAGAGCACCAAGAACAGTAATAAAAATGTCACACGAAAGTGGCACCATTTGGCCTCGACTACATGCCGGCCAGCACCGCAGGTTTTAGCTGGTGTGTGTGGTGGATGTGTGTTTGGATATATAATATGTTCATTGCATCGATAATGCAACTTCAGCACCTCCACTATATGCACGTCTTACATTTGTAATAATACGTTTTGGTGATGTATTGAGAGAGATGCGGTGTGTCGGTGCCTCGGCGAGACTGTAACTAATGCAAAACAGCAGAAGACATCAGTTTAAGGTCAAGTGGAAGGAAGTTTGGGTGCGATATACACTGTATATCTGTACTGTATATTATACAGTACTGAATCTGCACTAGCAAGTGTGTGTGTGTGTGTGTGTGTGTGTGTGTGTGTGCACAAGGCAGCACCTGGGGACCAAGATTAGCCAGTAGGTTATACGGGATCGAGGGATGAAGTCCTTAGCGGTGTGTGTGTGTGTGTGTGTGAGTGTGGTGTATTCGTATGTCTGTCTGGTCATGTGTTTCATCTGCGTCAGCCAACCTTCATGTACGAGCTGTGTACGATGTACAGTTACTGTATCTGTCGTCACAATGTGTGTGTATGCGTGTGCGCGTGAGTGTATGTGAGGGTCAGAGAGGTGAGAGAGAGAGAGAGAGAGAGAGAGAGAGAGAGAGAGAGAGAGAGAGAGGTTGTGTGACTAGTTGCAGGCGAAGTACTCCTTGAGAGGGGCAAAGAGGTGCCTGATGACGGGAACGCTCCACGAACGTCCCAGCAGCCTTTGCCTTGCCAGCCGGCTCATGTTGGACACGTCGGTGTAGTGGACAGGGAAACCAAACACCCTGGAAACACACACGTCATCATTTGGAGAATAAAAATTTGCGCGCATGTATATCAAGGTACCTTTCCATCTCAGTGCACCAGAGGATGTCCTCCTTGTTGTCCATGAAGACGGGGAAATGCTCATCTTTCCCCTGCTTCACAGAGTTGGAGCGAGTCGTTATCGTACGCAACTTCTCAAACTGGAATTTGCATCCAGAACACACAAAACACAGACACACAAACACAGACATACACACACACAAATATTGTTTTTGTTTGTTTTTTTTACTCCTAAATCTGTCCCGTGATATTGGGTATGAATGACCTCCGCAAAAAAATAACTGACCTCCATCAACTGTTTGTTGCGAGCACAGAAAGAGAAGAACCAATGATGGACCCAACTCAAAAGAAATGGGTACACTTATTATCGTACATTTTTTTTTCCCCACTCGGTCCCTTTATTTATTCATCTATATGTTGATTCTTCAATAATCAGATTTAGACATTTTTTAATGGATGTTGCTGTATTTTGCTAGTTACGTACTACAAGAACTATATATACATTCATCATAATAATAATAATAATAATAATAATAATAATAATAATCCCCATCATTTCACATCATAGACTGTTTTAGATCTTTTTTCCCCATACATGCAAATTTGAGTATTTACTCTCAAAAAAAGAATCACACATGCGTGCGTGCAAACACATCGACGCACACGGGCACGCCGATACCTTGGCAGTGCGACCATGCTCGAGACACTCTTGCAGGTCCAGCTTGTCATTCGTCATGGGGCTCAGGGGTCTGTTTGTTGACGATATGTTCGAGAAGCTATTCAAATTATAATTATTTTCAAATTGATGAATTGGGTCAAGTAGCGTGTGGGAGAGTCTTTTTCTCACCTCGACATGCCGGGCAGGTTTCCCCAGAAATATCGAGCACGGTGGGCAGCAGAAACTTCCTTGGCATCGATCATCACAGGGTTGCACTGAACAAAGAGGGTGATTTACTTTTCAATATTGATTGTGGTTGAATTTCTAATCACATTTCCTCTTATTGTTGGAGTTTTTGGTGGGGAAATAAAAATTCTTTTGAGCACACACACATCAGAGCAGGTTTAACTTTTACCTCTAAAAAGCGAGATATGTCCCGTTTGTCGCTGACGCCCATGGCAACAACGTTCTCGAAGAGCCAAAAGAAAGGCCGCTCGTCACCCTCTTTTGGTCGAGCCTCGTGCAACAGACGGTAAAACTCGAAAAACAATCGCCCGGTTCCCTCTGCAGAAATTGAGCGACATTTACATTTGATGCAATCAAACTAACAGGGTAAAATGATCGTTTTCGCTCCAACTATAACACATGTACCATAAAGGCCCTTGCGTGCAGGATTTACTATGGAGAGGTCGTTGCAGGGACTTCCTCCTATCACCAGGTCAAACGGTCCCCACTCTTCGATCTAAGGGGCAAATATAACATCAATCAAAAGGAGAAGGAGAGCAAGTGTGAATTCAGCCTATAAATGTCAAGAAAGATGTGACTCACATGTTTATGGGTTACGTTGCGGACGTCGCCCACGTACATGATGCGTCCCTGGTGTCTGACCATGCCGACGGTGATGGAGTCCTCACAAACCTCGGACGCCACGTACTTATCGACCTGGATGCCCAGATCCTTTAGCACCAAAAGTCCTGAGTGCGTAAGAAATAACAATTTCTATTTATGATGTGGTGCTAAACATCAGACACACGCGCGCACACACACTCTCAAGTGCACACCTGTGGCAATGCCATCAAACAGTGATAAGACTCTGATTGGCTGCCTCTTTTCTGCTGCGACTGGAGCATACAACTTGGCTGGCTCCTGGAAGACAAAAACGACAACAAGGTTGGGCTCACAAAGATTTGGTAAATTGGCAATGGCCAATAAAGGCCCTTGTAAACCGAGGGCCCTCTTAAATAAACACTTGCCAAAATATTAGGGAGACCGGCTAATGTGGGCCGGGAACATCGCTAACAACATTAAGCAACAAAATCTTTGACTGACTATGAGAAGGGCCCTCTCAGCAGTGCACGTGGCCTGTGATTGATCTAAAATGAAGGGAAGGTTCTGCGCAGGTGACCGTTGGTATGCGTGATGTAACGACACAAGTGAGACTCACAAAGTCCTGTTCGTGGTTGTTGGCGAAAAAATGCTGTAGTCGGCAAGGCCAGTCGTCCCGTCGCCGCAGTAAGCCGTAGGTGTTTCGGGGCCCACACATGTAACAGTTCCATGGATCTTCTTTGATGGCCGCCGCCGCTGAGCCGATTCCTACCAGCAGATCCACACACTCCACGCAGAAACACCTGAGCATAAACGCGTACACAAGGAGGCTTTTCTCAAGACCAGCGAGATGCCACACAGACATCTGTTGACTTCCTGGGCTTTAAAAAAAATAAACAGTCATGACACAATCATCACTAACTCGAGCCTGCACTTTTAACTGCAACACTTTTCACGCTGCAAAACTGACCTCGGCCTTTGCTTTTCCGGTCAAATAAATCTGCCGGCGGAGAGAACTATTTTTCACAATTTGCCATAAAAGGAGATGCAGCGGTTCCACTCAAGTCCACTCTAAGCTCACACCAACACTGGATTGGTGCCGCACACGAATCCCAAGATCATCTGCAGCGTACTGACCTACAGCAGTTGTTGTTGCCGCACATGAGCACCTCCCTGCCTCCGCAGCAGATGGTGCAGTAGGACTGGTAGCCGTCATCGTCGTACTGGTAGGCGCACTCTAAAAAGGAATTCTATCAGAGACCAGGAGAAAAACAGAGGTTGAAATCATTTAATATTGTATCGCTTTTTGTATTTTTATATTTAAATACGACTCATGATTTTTCAGCAAGCATCTTACTTTGCAACCCACACACATTGCTCCCATGAAGAGAGGATGCTCCAGAGAGACGCTGAGGCTTCCACAGGAGATGCAGATATCTGCAAGGGGGGGAAAATACACACAACCACAGAGAACAGTCACGCATTGTGTGTACTTAAATGTTAGAACCTACATTCGATTTAAGATACTTGATTTTTTTTTAAAAATTCTGCACACTGTATTGAAATAAATAAATAGAGATGATACCTTCTATGTTTCGTGTTTTCTTTTTTATCTCCTGTATAAGTCTCTCTGGGGAAACAAAAGAAAGTGCGATTAATAAAACGACACACGGATACATAATGCAAAACGTAAAGTTCATGTCGTATTACACGTGCAAGATTTCACACGAGTCTTTGTTCCTGATAAAATGATTTTTGGGGAGGATTATGCGACGGTGATGTCAGTTTTTGTGCGAATACGTACAATGTATGATGTTCATACAGTACCCTGCAATGTTCAAGACCACTTGTCACAGAACTGTTCAATTCTCCATTGAAGACTATTCACATCCTATTTCTGCAGCTCGCTGACTAATTTGGAATGGAAGTAGGCTACACCTTTCTTCTTTTGAAAATCTTAATCCATCCATTTTTTAGTCCTAGCTGAGCTGACTTGAGAGTCAGTGTAAGCCCGTGGGCAGGTCAGCAGTCGATCACAAGGTGCCGGTTCATTTCACAGTCAAGTTCGGTTCACCTCTGGTTCCTTCGTCGATCACCTCTCTGATCTTGGCTTTTTCCGCGGCGTTCTTGCGAGGTTTCTTGGCAGGGGGAGGAGTATATGCCGCCTCCGGTTCTGCCCACATCTCAGAGTAGACATCTTTATACGGGTTCTGCTCCTCTGTGAAGATCAGCGAGTATGAAATATCGATACAGTATCGACGGCATACACTTAAGTGCGTGTATGCGTGCGCATGTACCCTCAGGAGGGTCCAGTGATTGTGGGCCGTTGGGCAAGAAGCCAGTCATAGCCCATTCTATCATCTGTCTGGTCTGAGGCTCCACACCTTCTGCGTCATCACTCGGGTCGCAGGAAGGAGTGGGTCGTCCTGCTCGCGTACTTGCCACCTTGATACAGAACAAACATGCACATTCATCTGCACATTCACAAAAAGCTTGACGACGCTCTGGACCGCTTGCCAGTCAAGCACAGGATATGTGTTTTGTCTATTTATACATATTATTTAACATCGGCATTGTCATCATTCAATTTTTTGTCCGATAACAGACATGAATGCAACTTTTAAGAAATAAACATTAGAAATGGTAATTTTCCTCCACGTGGCATTTAAAATAAGCAAGTGTGTTCACCTGCAGAGCCTCAAAGATGGCTTTACGGTACATGGGCTGTTTGTTGTAGGTGGGTTGGTGAAAGGCAGACGAGAAAGAGCTGAGCGGCATGAGTTTCTCCACGCAAACCTGGAAAAGGAGGCAAAGGCGTGGAAGATTTTGGATGGGTCAGCAATGACTTTTAAAACAGAAGCCGAGCCTCTGTTTGATCAATTCACTCACCACCGAGAATTTGCCATCTCCAAACCACATGACCCAGCGAGTCCCATCGGCGGCTCGACTACGGCCGCTCATCCACCAGGAAACGATCCTGCCAGGCCACCAGGAGAAACCTCGTAGTTTCCCGAACACCAGCGTGCCGATGCCAAAGCCCCTGCCATCCTGTGGGCATCCAGGAAAAAGAGTCCAGGGGGATTTCACTCCTCGTTTTGTGGGTTAAAGATTAATAACTTGTCCAGTTTGGATTCTTTCTGACCCAAATTAGTGAGTCCAACATGCACGAGGTTAAACAGTCACGAGTGGGCAAGACTGTGAGCTTCAAAACCAACACCAAATGTGTTTTCTTTTTACTTTAGCTTTTTGTCTTCTTCAATGATGCCACCACAAAAGGGGTGATAGCGACTGATGTCAGGTCCTATTTCCTGGCTAAAATGACAACAGGTCAACAAGAAAAAAAAAATGGATGAGAATTTGCTCGGCGAACGGCGCTTTCACCTGGTACTCAATCTCTCTGGGTGTTGCCTGGTCTCCTCTGGCGACTGGTTCTGGTGTTACGGCAACGGTTGGCGAGGCGGGATCTGTTTGCTGCTGGGATGGCAGAGGTTCCGGACTGGCTGGCTCCTCCTCTTTTTGAAAGTCGCCTTCTGATGTGAGGTCGTCCATCATGCATATCTCAGCTTTCCTGTAAGCCTGTCTCTCCGCCTGCAAAGGTTGAAGTGGAGGCCGGCGTCAACAAACGGCCACACTTGTTTCACACTTTGTTAAAAAGGTAGGCCATCCCAAGTATTGTTGCTGAGGGTAGAAAAGACTTCCTGATAAGCATTTGCTTCAAGTCACTATGGCGCTAGTCACATTAACCTGCGGCCACCGGAGAGATTCTCTGACTGGTATTAAACGTGGGCCTTTGCAGTTGATCTGTTAACTGTTCAAGTTCGAGGCTTCTGTGCTCCAGGCTGTGAGAACAATCTCTTAATTGATCTTGTGAAACAGGAAGTGAGCAGGGCGGGACCGTAAGCTGGCGATACAATTCAGTGGGGTTCGACTCAAGAAGGAGAGAAATAAGACAGTGAGAGGAGAGTGAGTGGCAAAACCAATTTAAAAAAAAAAGGTGAAGTAGAAGGACAAGCAAAGTTGCATTTTCAAGTATAAA
>CAAKHF010006241.1:10857-24377 GCA_901007745.1 Hippocampus kuda | reverse complement strand
CCCCCCCCCCCCCCGTCTTTCGGCTCATCCCTATTCTGCATTTCCCGCCGCGGCTCTGAGGTCCTAAATGGTCAGTGTTGCTTGTCGGAGAAATGTATGCACATATAAATGATTGATTTGCTTGAGACGTGCCAGCGGAAGGCTATTAAAGGACGACTGTCGCATTGTGTGCCGTTGAGGCCGGTGATAATGACGAGTGTTGTGCGTCGCTTTCCACCAGGTGAGGAAATAACAACCGCACGCTGGCCTTAATGGGCCCGCTTGCCATTCCTCTGACCACCCCCTCATTTGACAGAATGTTTCAATTTTTAAAGAACGGGTTTGGGTTGTCATTGCTGTTGTTTTTCTCACACCAGACTGAACATGGCAGCGCAAGCTTGCGCCTTCAGCGTTCTCCTGAGCCCGTACGGGTTCCACCCAGGACGGATTGCTCTCTGGCGCTCTTTTGTCTGTGTCGGCGATGGAGCGCAGTGTTGATTTCAAGCTGTCGTCACAACAGGCCGTCCACCGAATGCAAACACGCCAATGTGGCTCGGCAAGGAAATTCAACACGCCGCCCCTGAATGTGGACATATTCACATATGGTCTGTGTCTTTTCTTGTGATTGTTTGTCAGCGCCGCAATTCTTCCAGGTCAAAGTAGGTTTGAGGGCTCTGTGAACTCTGATTTCCAGTCGTATTTTCCCCAAGAGCCCTTGCTTGGAATGGAGACGAGGCCCCTGAGAAAGGCTGTTGTTTGACTTGATTTTCATCAAGTACGTACCGTAGTTGAACTTTTCCGTACCATTTAGCGTCGCCGTGTTGAATCTTTTCAAACTTTTCTCAAACAGAGGTTTGAGGTTCTACTTGGTGTCAATAGTTTGAGAAGGGCTGCTCTGAAACACACATGTTGGTGTATGATGAATGGCATCAAAGCGTTCTTGGCTCAATAACCGTCCGCTAATGTCCTTCGCTCTCTTCTCGGTGCGGCACTTTGTAAATGTCAGCGGCGCCGCCAAAGAACCGCGGGGTCAGACGCTTCTCCATCCATCTCCTCGAGCGTTTGCGGCCCTCGCCTTCTCATTGTCGAGTCCGCCCCTTTCTCACCGGGCCGGACAAACGTTGTTCCGCCGGTACGGCGGCCATCCCTCTTTGTCACCCTGGGCAGCTCCTTGTTCCTCGTTCCTCCTTATGCGTTTTTTTTTTTTAACCATTTCGTGGACTCCAAATGTGACGACAAGGTATTTGCTTTGCGGTATTCCTACATGAGCTAATGTGAGTCGATGATGTAGAGCAGGAGGAATTAACTTTGTACACATAGATACAGTCGAGCCTCGTGACGACGTACTTCGAGGGACATAGCGGATCTGGACGTTATAATGGTCGCTCCTTGTAACCATTTCCTAGGTAATGGCCGCCAGCTGCGATGTACAATGCAGTATGAACATTTAGAGATGTAAAAACATGAATGTGTCATACAGTATAAACATGCCAATTACAAATGTGAAGAAAAATGAATTGATGAGACGAAACAAACAACTGTAGCGTTTCTATTTCATCTCTGTATATATATATATATATATATATATATATATATACAGGTATGTCATGTGCATCTCTACATTAACCGATGATTCAATACAGCTCTCAGTACAATTCAGTTCTTACAGCTTGAAATTTAAAACAAATAGCGCGTTGACCTCCCAATGCAGAGGTACCGGGTTCAATCCCGGCTCTGGCCTTCCTGTGTGGAGTTTGCATGTTCTCCTCGGGCCCACGTGGGTTTTCTCCGGGTACTCCGGTTTCCTCCCACACTCCATAAACCTGCACGGCAGGCTGATTGAACACTCTAAATTGTCCCTAGGTGTGAGTGTGAGCGCGCGTGGTTGTTCGTCTCTGTGTGCCCTGCGACAGGCTCGCAACCGATTCAGGGTGTCCCCCGCCTACCGGCCGAAGACGGCTGTGATAGGCTCCAGCACCCCCTGCGACCCTTGTGAGGATAAGCAGATCGGAAAATGGAATGGAATGAAAACAAATGTTCTGATTCAAATCGGTTTTTAGTTGCACCTGTAGCAATTTGTCTTCAACACTAATCATTTTCCTTTTAGGTCAAATAGTCAAATAGCGTGTGGCATTTACACTTCTTGTTCTTGTGGGGACGTCAATAGTCGATCCATCGAAGCATGCAAAAGAGTTGCACACGACCACCAAGTTGCATCCACCTTTTCCTTTGTGTGCCGCGGTGCATCTGAAGAAGTCCGTCGTTTCTTTGTCCCGGCGTAGTCAGCCCACCTCCAAGTGAGAGCTTCACGTATCCGCCGGAGACCGCACAGCCTTGGTTTCATCTGCCCGGCGATGTCACCGAGGCAGCTTAAAGAAGGGTGACGCTTGACTTGGCGATTCGGAGCCACATCAAGGAGAAGCCATGTTTTATTCAATTCCGCAAAGCTTCTGGAATTCCGACCCCTCGCGCCTTTTGTTCTTGAGCTTGAGCGCTGACATCAAGACATGTTTGGATTTCAGATTTGACACACAATCTTGCGAATTTCTTCTTCCTTCAACTTGTTCGTCATCCTAATGGTCACGCGCGGGATATTAATTGTTCTCCGCACTCTTGCTGGGGCGGACCTTGGCGTCCTGCTGACTAGCTTTTTTTGTCACCTCTCTTTTATCAGATCGGATGCTAGCAAAGCCAACCCTTCACCATTTGCGTTCAAGGGAAGAGCTCGGTATGTGACTCATTTCCTCCATTTTTCATAAGGTCATTTTCGTGTGACCACATCATGCAGGTCAGTTTTGCCTTCTCAGAAAAATGAGCCATTTCTAAAAATGTCATCATTTCCTTGATTCTTAACATATTGACAAAATGTAAACACAGTTGCGCTCCTTCATTCCAACTCTTTTCGGTGACATTGGTCTTGCTCGGGGAAAAAGATCATTTTGTTGTCGCGTACCTAGAACAGTGCCGCAACACATGTTAATTAGCATTAGCATTAGCATTGAGCTCCTAAGACCTTTCCTTTGACGTGGTTTTGTTTTCAGTCGGTGTTGCTTTCGATGACGATGATGAAGGCTCACCACGCAGATATTTTTCCGCAGGGAAGTCGCAACCCATCTTGCTATCGGAGCGTACTGCAACTGTATACATTTGCTCACGTTCGATGTTACACGACAGTCGGCTTGTGATAAATCTCATTGTCACCTTAAAGTTTTGTTCCTATTTTGGGCACGTTCATGGCACTCGAACAGGTTGGTTCCCAGAAATAAGGCCACATCCATTGCCCAAAAAATGTTTTGGTTCTTGGCTTACTTTGCCGTCATGAACATTGATTCCGCGGTGACCACTTTATCTGCGTGTAAGGGATAATCCTCAGTAGATCAGAAAGTCTGTGCAATTGGGTGGAAGGAAACCCGATATGTTTATTTTTAACGAAACTAAAACCTTTTTGAGGTTTAGTCGACTAAAACTGCCACAAATACGCATGGTTAAAATGTGACTAAAACAAATAAGTATTTTAAGATAAGATAAGATAAGAAACCTTTATTAGTCTCGCAATGGAGAAATTCCCATTTCACAGCAAAGACTAAGACTCAATCTAAAATGCCAAAAACAACACTGTTTTAAATACAATTTTTGTTTGTTTTTATTCATTTTCCTGACTAGTCGATGTCAAAATATGTTATCCATCAACAATTACTGTACTCCGATCTTCATGGTATTGGGGAATTTTATTGAATACAAACACCATGGTGACATGCATGGATTCCTTTTCACGACTCTGCGCAGGTTCTCATATCAGCTGCAGCTTCAGTGGTTGTCTTGCATGAAAATTATTTGAGGAAAGTTCGATCCATCATCGGGTACAGACAAAATGATTCGACCGTTCGTGTTGTTGTGGTTAAAAGCGGCTAAAGTTTGTTCTACTTTTTGGTGCCAACTCTCAGATGAATTCTCCGCTCTCGTAATCACAGGAGCACAGCAGACCGACCGAAATGGCTTCATTATAAGCTGCGAAATGACTGCGGGTCTCCCCGGCAGAGTTTTGGAGCGCAAACACTCACTTTTTTTTTTCTTTTTACAGAGCACGGCCGCTGCCAGTGCCGCCTTTGTCCGTCCCGGAGAGGTTAAACATGGCAGCTATCGACACGGACAAGCTTGGGCTGTTTGGGAATGTGGCGTCCCTGCGCTCTTTTTTACAGATGGCTGCAAATGTGTTGGTGCTGGTAGCTTCTGGGTTTTTTTTTTTTGTTGTTGTTGTTTTGTTTTGTTTTGTTTTTTTAATGACTAACTCTTGGCTTCACATCCGACTTCAGTTGAGCAAATTTTCATTTAATGTCGGCTTTTTGTATTAACCTCCATAGAGGAGGTAGCATGGGTTTTTTGCTGTTGTTTGATCCCAACTTTCTGTATAGTTTTGGATCCAGCAAAATGGCTTTTTATTGTGACATTCCCAATTCAACTTTTTCTGAATCAAGTGCGACACGAAAATGTCAGGAAGGCCAAAATAGTCGTATCTAATTTGACATTCGTTCTCAGAAGCGAATGTGAAAGCAAGTCTCATAGGGACCTGATCCATCTTGGGCTGGATTGTCTGATGACCCTTCGTGACCCAAACAAGGCCACCTTGCTCCTGAAAATGGATCGATATGGGCATTAGATTTGAAATCCAAGCTGAAAATGCAAGTTGCGAGGGAGTCAAGCGTGATGCTCTGCTGCCTCCGTGTGGCTGCAACGCGCAGGCGCAGAGGCTTCCGGCTCCTTTTCTCGGGGGAGGCAGGCGCAGCGCAAAAACCGCATTCATCACCGGCAGATGTCGCCGCTGCGGTGAATGGATGACCCATCGACGCCGCTTGAGTCACCATTACTTGATATTGATAAGACGGATGCTCTCCGCAGCGGCCCCGAGACAAATGGCCGGAGGGCGTGGAGGGGTGTCACGGGGAGGTGTTCTCGCTGCGTTGCCGCTCTTTGCGTTGAGATTGATTGGTTGAGGAAGCCGGAGTGCACATTGTGGTGCCGAAAGAATGAATGTGTTTGTGATTCGATTTGTCCAGAAGGTGGACCTCACGCGAGCCGTGTACCGAGCCGGCAACGCGCTCCACCGAAGCAGGACTCCACCAGCTCGTTTCTTCGTCAACGTTACTCGAGACAAATCGGTCCACCGGTGAGGACGTTCCAAACAGTGAGAAGCGCTCACCGCTTGCTTCCTCTTTTCCCTTGTGCCTTCAAAATGGCTGCCGAGTGTGTGGAGGGCACCAAAACTATTTTCTCATCAAATCTCCACCGTTCGCAAAGTTCACCCAGTTTGCTTTCAAAACGCTGAATCGCGCCAAAAGGTGAGTAACTGTTTGAAACTTGGGTTTCATTTCAAAGTAGGGTTTCAAACAAGAGTTGGGGGTTTCATGTATGGTTAGGGATTGAAAGTAAGGTTTTAAACGGGGGTTAGGATTCCAAAATGGCTTTCAAGTGGGTTTTGGGTTTCAAAGTAGGGCTTAAAAATAGTAAAATTTCTTTCATAACTCGAGGCAATATTTTCCTGTTGAGGCATTTCGGAACGTGAACATTTCGTATGACGAGACGTTCGTAAGTAGAGGTACCACTGTACTTTCATTTGCAATATGCCGTGTGGTTTAAAGAACACCGCAGCTGTACTTGGCCACCTTGTGACTGGAGGCTGCAATTGCAGCGCACTTTAACTCACCTTGTTTTTCCAAAAAGCGTCATTTCCGGATTTTGTGATGTTGATCATAGTTTTCCAAAATAAAAGCAGATACTTACTGTCCATGAGAAGATTTCAACAACTGTCCCCGCCATTTTTTTTGTCATTTATTTGTTATTAATTCTTCTACAGTATACAAATATTCACACTTAAAATGTTCTCAAAAACACTTGTGTGTCGTGAGCATTACTCCCCACCGTGCAGTTTTGACTCTTTACTCCTTCAGTGTGTGCTATTTTAGCCCGTAACGACAATAATAATAATAATAATAATAATAATAATAATAATAATAATTGCATTGATTGATAATCCTGTCGCGCACACCTCGTAAACAGCGTCAACCTCCCAGCCACCATCAGTGGTGAGAAGCTGCGTTGAAGCCACAGTGTGAGGCAGGACCTTTTTGACATCATCACGCCAGGACGCCCGTATTGTGTCCTGGTCGCTCCCCCCCCGGCCCACCCCGAGGCCCTTTTTTTCCAGGAGGGCTAGGCTGGGGTGAGCAAAAATTCCTGTGTCTGATACAGACGCACCAGCATCACGGCACGGACACGCTCGTGTGTCCTCCAAATCAAGAAGTTGCCTTGATGTTCTTCTGGAAGAAACCAGGCGTTGGCACGCAGGGAAGGCAATGGAGTAGTGCAAGGTCAACCGGGAACAACAGATCAACAACTTCAGGAAGCCCCCTCCTCCCCTCTCCTCTCCCGAAATTGAAATCTCTAACATGAGCAAACAACGTTAAAATGAGCATCAACATTCAAGTGGCATCATGTGACCTTTTCTTTTGTCATGTCAGCTGTATCCCCCCCAAAAACAGGAAGTAGTGCAATAAAGCTTTTTGCCCCCCCCCCTACCCCCACCCCACCTGCCTCCAGGTAACAAGAAATCAAGTGCTGAGGACCACCTTGATCCAGAATTTGTGTGACGGAGGGAACAATTTTTTCTTTGTCATGGAGATTGCCGTGGTCAGCAAAGTCGTGGTGTGCTTGGAAATAAAGGACTGGCTTTGGTTGTGGCGTGACCTTGGACCTTGCTGACTGAGCTCCGTACCGCGGTGGAAGAGCTGTCGGAGCTCGCGGTCGACGTCCTTGTTTTGTCCGGCGCACGCGACTTATTTTTTCTTCTTGAAGAGGCTTTTGATTTTGGAGGAGGAGCGCTTGATTTTCTCTCCGTTGTCACTGGAGTCCTGGGAGGAGGTGCTCAGGAGCTTGTGCTCCCGCCCCACGCTGCGGCCCTCCGAGTCCAGGGAGGTGAGCGACGGGTAGCGGCCCACGGCGGGCAGCACGCCGAAGCTGTGCGACTTCTCCAGGATGCCGTTGTACGCCGCCTTCCCCGACGGGGGGGTCACGGCCCGGAGGTCCGGCGCCACGCGAGTGAGGTCCGGCGACGGCGAGGTGGACGGCGGCCCCGAGGGGGTGGCGGCGGGCGTCGGGGGCAAAGGAGGCGGGGTGGAGTCCCCGCTGTTGCTGGTGAACGTGGGCAACTCAGGGATCTGGTTGAACAGCAGCATTTCCTCGCGGGAAATCTTGCGGTACGAGTGCGGCGGCTTGCGGCCCATCGAGGAGTTTGGAGCGTCCGTGTCGGGGCTGACCTCCTGGTCACTGGGAGACATGGAGGAGGACACAAAAACATCACGAGTCACGCCGATCGGTGGTTCTCACGCTGCTGTTGAAACCCAAAGTATGTGTCTGCCTCTTTACTGTTGTGTCAATGGCCAAAGGTGAGTGGAGTGACTTTAACTGGTAGCTAGCAAGGTTCCCACGTGTGATGTCACGTCCGTGCTAGCGTGTTATTTAGGCTTGTATGCTAGGCCACGCCTCATCTGAAGGTGGTTTGTGTTGAACAACTGCACTTCTGAATACACTCAAACAGATACCAGCATGGTTTTGTTGTGTTTTCATGCTGGTTTTGACCAGCAGCAAAAATAAACGCGATTCGAACAGCCGAACCTTCAGTCATTGTGCAACCTGCTCTACAAACTGAGCCACAGGTGCCAGCGTTTTGCAGGAGCTGGTGATAGCTGGTGACCAGCTGTCCTGCCAGTGTCACCAGCAGCCAGCAGGGCAAGAACTGCATGCCAATGTCGGTGGGTGGCTTTGGCTTGGTTTGCAGAGCAGGTTGCACGCTGACTGAAGGTTTAGCTGTTCAAATCCTGGCTGTTTTGCTTTGCTTTTTTTTTGTGATCACCACGAACACACAACAAAACCCGGTTGTCCTATGCTCCCCCCCCCCCCCCCCCCCCCCACCTTTAAGCAAGGGTGGCAGCTATATGGCATTTTCGGCCGATTTTTTTTTCTTTTTGTGCATAAGCATTCACGTACATATTAAATGTGACATCAGTCTGTCTGGTGTGTGTACCAAACGCTTCGCCGAAGTGACCCACATACGCGGAAAAAGAGACGACGTCACTCACAACGTAGCGTTTGCTGAAGTAAATGTGGCCCGGCTTTTTACCATCTCACATCTAAAGAAGAGAAGAAGAGCGCTGGAAGAGGAGGTAGAAATATTTTGAGGAAACGAGGGGAGGCTTTTCGGTCCCGTCTGCTGAAGATGACTTCATGTCATCGTCACGCGAGGTAAATAAACCGTCTGGCATCTTGGCGTTTTCAGTCCGATATTTGCAACCTGGCCGTTCAGACTGCGGTTGCAATGCAAAAAATCCGACACAAAATCCGACACGTTTGGGATCGAGGACCCCCATATGAAAGTGGAATTGGTCGGATTTGAAAAAAAAAATCGGAATTGAGCTGTTTAGACTGCAGGTCATAAATGGGCGGAAAAAAATGCAATCTGGTTGGGATTTGCCTGCAATGCGAACCTCGCCTGGAGGTCTTCAGGCACGAATCACCATCACCACTTAGCCCCAAAGCACCAGTGAAAATGTCTGAATCAAACACCTGAGAGTCCACACTTTCAAACCATTCCTCGGGATTCTGGCCGCCGCTACGTACCCCCTCCTATCCGAGCTGAACATGACATATTCGTCGTCCGCCTCGAGGGGATAGGAGAGGGACGAACTGGCCATGGACAGCAGGTCGGGATCCGGGGACATCACGGAGGACGGCGACGAGCTCATCAGGCTCCGGCGGGAGCGGCACGCGCTGCTGTTGCGCGTCAGCGGGGGCCGCATCAACGTGGCTTATTGAGAAAAAAATAAAGTCACAGGTGTAAAAGAATTTTCGTGTTCAGATATCAGTACTTTAAAGGTTAGTAATTAGTGTGGTTTCGATGCTAGGTTTGTTAGCCCGTTTAGTGGTTTACACATTATGTGCTCGTATTAGGCTGCTGGAAGACAAATTTATGCGTGTGTTGATTGTGACCTAGTGTTGTTTCAACGTTAGTAATGACTGCAATTTCAAGGCTAGGTTCGGAGGCCTGTTTAGTGTGTTTCACATGATGTGTTAGCATCAAGCTACCTGACTTCCGGAAGACAAAATTATGCGTTTGGCTCAATACATCTTTTTATTTGTTTTGTGTGTGTGTGTGTTTGTTATATGCTCTGTGTGTGTTGCTTGCTTGTGTTTCAAGGTTAATAATTACGGAGATATTGATGCAAGGTTTGTTAGCTTGTTTAAAGCATTTCACATGAAGTGTTAGCATAAACTACTGTATTGGCCCGAATGTAAGACGGTGTTTTTTGCATTGAAATAAGACTGAAAAAGTGGGGGTCGTCTTATTCGGGGTCTAGATGTTATACCCATTCACGACGCTAGATGGCGCAAGATATTATTGAAGCGAATGCTGAACTTGACTCCCAGGCCAAAGCGAACCCCTGTCACGAACAATAAAAATAAAAATAGTGGTAGCACAAAGAAGAAAAATAAAAAATAGCGGTAAGAAAGAAAAGAGAAGAAATTAATCGAAGAGATGAGATAAAATGGAGAAACATAGCGACAATCTGGAAAAAAGTGGGTCGAAGATCGGCCAAGTTAACCGGCAGCTGAGAAGTTATGATGTAATTTACATTTCAAAAACCAGAAGCCATTCATTTACGAATGTGATTGCACTTTAGTTTACATATTTAAATGTTCAGATATTAAGATTTGAATGAGGCAAAATAACATGCGTTTTCTCTCAAATATATTGTTATATTCATATATATCAAACATATTGTTTTAGATGTACTGTCATTATTTTCTCTATAAAAATTAATTTGCTGTTCAAAAAGTCTTTTTCCAAACTTGAGTCTTGAAAAAGAGGGGGTCGTCTTATAATCAGGGCCGTCTTATATTCAGGCCAATATGGTACTAGACTTTAACAAGATCAAGGGTATGTGCTTTAGTTGACTACACATGTAATTCGCCTTGATTCACTAAGCTGCAGGTTTGTTTTTTTTGTAGTGCATACAGCACACATGCCTGTGTGTGTCACTTGTTCCAGAGTTTGTGATCAAGTATCAGCTGTTTCAAGGTCAATAGTTCATTGTCTTGATGCTAAGTTTGCTGGCCCGTCTCTTGCGTTTCACATTATTACATGTTTGCGTTAAGCTACCAGATTGATGGCAAACAAAGCTTTGCGGTTTGGGTGAATACACAACGTTTAATTAGGGTTGAAGCTTGAGAGCTTGAGGCAAAGACATTTTCTGAACAAGTGTTTGATGCCTGCCAAACGCTCCGCATACACGGCCCCCAGGTCCCTGTTCCCATTCGCTACGAAGCTCTCACCCGTGAATTGTGGTACGATGGGAGGCGTGTCCTCGTCCAGGTCGTCCACACCGCCGGCTATGGGGTACGGCGGGACGGAGACGCGCGGCATCACCACCCAGCTGTGGTCGGAGTACAAGCTGGCCGTCAGACTCGGCAGCCCCGAGTTGTTGACGACGGGGAAACCGCAGAGCCTCTCGATCTGCTGCCAGCGGTGCAGGCGTTCCCTCAGGCACGCTGTTACCTCCGACAAGGACTTTCTGAAGAAAAAAAACATGTCAAAACTAGCCTTTTAACTTCATGTGACCAAACTAAAAAAAACAACAAAAAAAAGTTTGAGAACCCCCTCGCCTGGTTTGTGCACTTACTTGGCCTCAAGTATCTTGTGGTCCACCTCATCCAGTGACGAACTGTGTGCGACGTGAAGAGTTCCAAACACAGAACTTCTCTTTTTTTTAATTTTCTCCGCCTGGAATCCAAAAAGGAAACATTTGCAAAGAAAGAACGAAAGAAAGGGCCAGAGGACGCTCGGTCACGGTTACCTCGTCCTTGGCGACGCAGAGTTGGAGCTCGGCGCTCTGTTTCTTGATGTTGTAGTACTGGACCTCCACCTCGTGCGTGAGCTGCAGCCACTTCTGCAGAGCTTCCGGCAGCGACCGCTCGGACTGCATCTCCTTCTCGGCTCGCTTGAGCGCCTTTCGGACCTGCCCGGGGTGAACGGGTTTGTGTTGAGACGTGTGCCAAATTGTCTCCCGACTTTGCCGCGTGTAAGGCTTCACCTGTACGAGCTCCTCTTCAGCGTACTTGAGCCGGCTGAGCTCGCATTCAGCGCCTTCCCGCAGGTCCCTCAGTCTGTGGGCCTCCTTCTTGGCGCCGGTGATCTCGTCCCTCATCTTCTGCTCGAGATTCTGCTTCTCCACGATGACCGTGCGGTTTTCTTCCTGAGCCTTTTCCAAGCTGAAAGGACGGAAACCCGTCTGAACGTGAGCCGCCTCGTTTCCGGCCGCTTGCTGATTTGCGCTTCTCCCGCTCACCGACTCTGCAGGTCGAGGAGGCTTTGCTCGGCGTTTTGCAGGCTCTCCAGATCCGTCATCATCTGGGACATGTGCACCTTGCTGGACTTGTTCTGCACGTAGGCAAACCAGCAGCCGCCCACGCCAATGACGATGGAGATCGTGAGGACAAAGTCCTTCATCCAGTTGTGGTGCGGACCTGAAGGAAAGGGGGGACGCCGGCGGTGGGATTCCAAGCGTCCGCAGGCCACGTGCGCTTCGGTCAAGGCAATGGCAGGCGCATACTTACGCAGCGGGGGCCCGAAAAGGACTGCGTCGAGTGCCTTGAGATTGAGTTTCTGTTTGTGTCGCTGGTCTGACACCTTAAGCTGCATTGACAAGAACGACGGCTCATTTGCGGCGATCCTGCAACACAAAACCCAATGATCATCATCATCATCGTGCGCGGGGCCGGCCGTAGCCCGTCAGCCCCGTGATGTAAGCGCCGGCGGGGACGCGCAACTCCAGGATCCAGGACCGCACGCGCTGTGAGACTGTTGGACTCTTGTGTTCATCGGGCACATCTTTGCTCCGATTTCACATTTCTCAGTTCCAAGACTCTGCCCTATTTTAAGACGAGCATGTTCAGGCTGGAATACGATCCCATGTGGCCGCCAAAGAGATCTGCATATCTTCACCGCCCCCCTCCCCACCTGTGCTGCCTTTTGCAAGCAGCAGATGGCGGCATTATCCCATAAGACAAATGAATGAATGAAGTGTCGACTCACCGTGGCAATGTGTTGCCCGTCACGCGGAAGTCCCGGAAGTTCTTTTCGTACTGGGGCAGCTCCACCGACTCCTTCAACCACTGTACCGCGTCTTCCACTGTCCAGTTGTGAACTGACAGACAGAAAAAAGAATGCATACGATCATCTCACGAGGCCATGTCCGGAGCAAATACGGTATACGGTAACAGGCATGGCGGAGGTTGACAACGCCAAGGTGGCAGTTGTTTCGTTGTGCTGATGGTGTCAAAAAAAGTGGCGCATATTTGCCTTCAGAGGTCTTCCAGCCTTTCCAAAGCTCCTCCACGGTGATGTGCTGGTCCTCGCGGTGCAGGTTGCTGTGCTTGTTGGTCTGCTGCTGCTTCATGTCTTCTATTATAAACTAAGGAGAGATGATCATATTTATTACCATCTGCTTTTCTGGGGGGGGATTGTTTCTTTTCAGCATACGTTCCCCCCCCCACCCCTCAACTATTGTGCGTTTGACAGTAGACATCGGGGGGGCCAACCAGTCAGGGACTAAGAGCCAATTTTTTTACCATGTCATTGCAAAGAGCCACATCATACACATGGGCATCCCTTCCTCGCGCGCGCATGCACACACTTTTTTGTCCAAAGATAGACTTTTGAAGCGACCAACTTCCCACGATCGACGCGATCGCGCATGTGCAAGGATACGTGCGCACGCACGAACGCGGGGGCCCAACCATGCACTCGCGCACATACGCACTCACTCCACGATGAGCAACAGCCCGAACATGAACGAAAGCTAAAAACGCAAACACACAAATCTTTTTATCCCACCCATTTCCTCCTCCCACCCCTTGCGGTCGACTTGGGACCAGTCCGCTGGCTCCCGGTCGATTGCGATCGACGTATTGGGCCCCGTTGCCTTAAAATCAGAGGTAATTTGCTGACTAGCTTAGCGCTTAGCGCCGTTGTTTGCGCATGAGCGGTGATTCAGTCATCTGATTGGTTGCCTTCAATGTCAATCAAATAATGGGAGTGATGAGAGGCTGACGTAATATGTCTGTGTCTTGAGCGTCTTTGTTCGAATGGCAGCGCCACTGCCGAGGCGTTTTCGACGCTAGTGGTGTGAAAGCCCGGGATCCGCATTGAACCAGCCAAAGAGCGGCATGCGGCTCGCGAGCCGTGGGTTGGCCACCACTGGTTTACACAGTGTTCAACTTGTGTGTGTGTGTGTGTCTCTCTCTCTCTCTCTCTCTCTCTCTTGCGCTCTCTCTCTCTCACACACACACACACACACACACACACACACACACACACACACACACACACACACTCTCATTTCTCGTCTTTTTGCCTTTTAGGGACTTTGAAAAGCCAGCAAGAGTTGCACTTCCACCTGTGTCTGCGTTAACTTTCCGACAGCTCTCCTTTT
>CAAKHF010006241.1:0-10837 GCA_901007745.1 Hippocampus kuda | reverse complement strand
GTCATTATTGAAAATGTGCAGGTAATGGACACACACACGCACACACACACACACACACACACACACACACACACACTCTCATTTCTCGTCTTTTTGCCTTTTAGGGACTTTGAAAAGCCAGCAAGAGTTGCACTTCCACCTGTGTCTGCGTTAACTTTCCGACAGCTCTCCTTTTGACAGCTGTGAGCTTCACAGTCCTGTAGAGAAGCCTGAGCCACAACAAAAGAAATGCCAGAACACCTTTTGCCCTTAAATGTCCCATTGTGGGGACGAAGCGATCTCAGGATCAACCGCGATCACATTTCAAAGGCACCCTTTTGTATTGTGCTTTCCGGTGATACCGTGCTCAGCTTCTCCGAGCGAAAACGGCTCTGTGCACAGGCTCATGCCATTGCATCGTGTTGTTTTGTACATTCCATAAGACTTTCAGCTCCCGCTGATCGTCATCCTCACTTTTGCCGTTTGGGCACTCCCCATCCCTCAGGTGTGGTTGCAGACGCGTATTGAGCCGTGGCAATGTGCACAGCGGCTTCAGGCAACCTCACTGTTGCCAGAAAACGTGAAGCGCAAACAAACACATGCTGAGGCAAGAAGAAGACGGAGCAAACGGGTACCTACTGGGTGGAACTCATAGAACAGCCACGTTCCACTCAATAAGTGGCACAATTCCGGGACTATAAATAATCATCAAGAGGTTGTAATTGTTGTTGCTTCAGGCTGATATGAGAACAGTGTGATCAAAGCTGCAGGCGGGTCTTTGAGGAGTTGTCTTTGCAAGTCCATGAATAAACCCGAGTTGAAATGCAAACAGATGATCAAATATCATGCCGAGGAACGCGTTTAGTCCGCGGGAGCTTGCGCAATCAACCTCAGTGCGGATTATCCTGGCAGGCCACCGAACGCCACCTAATGTGGAGACGTTGAGCTCGAGAATCAGTCGGTAAGAGGAACCGATGACTCCGTTACACCTGAAGCACCTTGGTGCGCCGAGGTCCAGCTGATGTCTCCGTGACAGTTCCCCACATGGGCGATCATGAATGCCTGAAATGCAGGTCACGGAAAAGCGGATGTGCAGCCAGCGGATGTTCCCCGACAATAATGACCAGCAAGGCCTTCAGGTCGGTCGGTAGGTGGGGGTGGGCGGCGGGAGGGACCCCAAGGCGGCAAGCGCCAGTGGAATCTTTGTTCCACGGGTGTTGGCTGTCAACCAGCGGGGAGCCAGGAGAAGCTCTATGCTCTCTAATGCCCTCTCCTCCCAAGGCCTTCCCCATAGTTGCCCCGTTCGAGTCGCCGCATCCGGAAAGCTTTAACTTTCCGGCCGTTGGCATGTCCAGGTCGGGTGACGTGTGTCACTCCGGCTCAACTGGAATTTGCCTTTGCGTTCCAAGCGGGCTCTGCCGCCTGCAGGGTGTCGAGATCTCAGTGCTTCCGAGCAACCGGCCGCCATGAACACGCAATTAACGGTCCTCATACCTCAAGCATTTAGTTCACCCAAACACTGGGCAAGGAGGCCACGGCGTTGTCGCAATTAATAACAAGATAATGATTGGCAGCTAGCTAGCGGCTACCTTACAGCTAGCTCCTAGTTAGCTATGAGGTACAGAAGGTGTAAACTATAGTTCAAGAGATTAATAGAGAGAGATCATCTAACATCCATTTATTTTCAAAAGTCATGCCGCAAGTTGAGTGTGAAACAAGATCAAAACGTTGTGGCCTTGTAGTTTGCCGTATGTCGAGATGAAACAAATCTGAGGGATCGACCGTTGGCAATTGTGTTGCCATTCGCATCCGGCCGGTCCCATTTGGCATTTCGACTCGGTGTCACTCCCGTCACGGGTGAGGTCTTGTCAGCTGACGGAACAAAGACCGGCACTCACAGCGACATGCGACGCAAAGGCGGCCCTTACAAGACGGTCAATTACTGCGAAATCAGTGGGCCACGTCGGGGCAGCGAGCTCCCGGATGTCAGCCGTACCAGATGCCCGGAGAAGCGCACGAGCAAAGCGGGGAGTTTGAGGAGACGCATGCTCGTGGTGAGCATTGCTAACTAAATGTTAGCCAGGAAGCCTTCTTGTGTCAACTCGAGACTCGCTCTTCGATGATTTCAACCAAATGTTGGAAGACTGCTATTGTCACTATCCTATCAATGTCGTGTCGGCGTCAACATCCGTACACCGGAGTTGACCGTAGTGGGCAAATGTATATTTGCAAAACTCACCTCCACGCTCTCGTTCACTTCAATGCCGCCATCGTTGTCGTCGTCCAGCTCTTTATGGATGTGGCGTAAGGCCACCAGGCTGAAGCGGTCCGCATCGCTCACACACGGGGGGATGACCATGAGGCAGGGGTCTTCTAGATGGGGAGACACACGGGTGGGCCCGGTCAGCGTTTACCAAAGGGACAACATTCGAACACTGCGGCAAAATGTCACAAAAACGCGGGACATGTCGCGCCGACACCGCCTGAACTCCGTGGTTGCAAATCACTGGGTCCGGACACCAAGTGGTTGGGTGGACGTGATCTACTTCTCTCTCAGTTTCCCGACGAAGACGGCGTACCTTGCAGATGAGCGTTGTTCAGCTGCAACAGAGCCAAGCACAATCGCAAAACCTCTGCTGTCAGAACGTGGGACCAGCTTAAAGTCAGTCCATCCGCGGTTATGTGGGAGACGCACTCGGCAAAGACTAGCGTGTCGTGAAAAAGCGCGGCAGCCCCGGCACACTTCATTCTCAGTAGCCTTGACGTGGGAAGTGTGCGAAACTCGTCACGGTGTCACTTTTATCGTGGGGAGCTGTGTAATGAGCGTCCTCCTGCCGATTTGCATGAGGGTACATCCATTTGCCTTCAGGCCCTGACCACTCCTCTCATTCGTCACCGTTTTGTGTAAATATATATCGAGGGTTCTCTTCAAATGTTTAAATCGACTCTTGGCTGGGCTCAAAGTGGTGAACACGCTTAAATGGCAATTTCAAAATTGAGGGTGGGAGGGGCGGGGAGGAAATCGCAAGGATAGCCCTAGCAGATGAATTCTCGCACCCATTTTTTTTGAGCGGGTTTCTGAAAAGCAGCCCTCAGGAGATTTAGAGTGGCACTTCTGAGACCAACAAACTCTTCAGTGACTTGTTAGTCTGAATCCCACTCGACTTCTCGGCAGTTGGACATGTCCTGCCTAGAACGGGATTCATGATAGTACTTCAACTTCTCCTTTGAGTTTGTCAATACGGCAATAATAGCAGTCGTTCGGTAGATGCTAGCATTAGCATTAAGGTAGCGGGGCCTTTGTTTCTGTTTGCTAGTTTTTTGATACACAAAGTCTTGCCATCGTTTTTTTACGCTAACTATGAAGCACATTTTAGTATGTCCACTTTTAAGTGGTCATGCCACAAAATACCGTCAAAGGCCAGCTTCCGAACTGCGTCAAGAAACACACTGGCTTCCATCTGGTGATCCTTTGTGTCAGTTCTTGCTTCAGCGTTGAGCAAATGAGGCCTTTGGAGCACCTTTCGGTATCGGACTGGAGCTCAGCAATCCACTTAAGACAGGCATGTCCAGCTCCGGGCCTGGAGGGCCACTTTCCTGCCTGTTTACCATCTCTCCCGGCTGCTACACACCTGATTCAGATAATCAGCTCATCAGCCAGCTCTGAGGCAGCATTAGAAAAATCCTGATTATTTAAATCAGGTGTGTTGCTCCTGGAAGAGCTGGAAAGCAGGCAGGACTTGAGGACCCTTGAGGACCGACTTTGGACACCCCTGCCTTAGGAAGCAAGAGATGTTTGACTGAACACGTGTTTGGATGAGAATGTCGGCGGTCGGGCTAAAATGGCCGATAGCGAAACCGTGGCGGCTGCAGTAAGAGCGAAATAGTTTGCCCAACAGCAACGGGAGCAGTTACACAATGAGGCTCCTTCACATAATATCCAGCAGCCTGCATTGGCTGTTCAGAGTTACATCATATGAAATACTGTACAATATTTGCGTTGCCGGCCAGACAGGCTCTCAACTTAAATCTAAATCTAAATAAATTTAAACTCTTGGTTGTTTACACATGGCCGAGAGCCAGTGACAGTTTGTCAGTATTTAAATTCAACGCAGTTTTAATGGTAATCAGACAGTCATCGCTTGCTTACATAAAAGTTGCGTTCAAGAGCTTCAAGGGGACAATATTGTGAAAAACGTGAACGGCTTGTATAGAAATAGTTGTGCCTCTGGAGTGTGCGCCCCTCCGCCAGAAAATCTGTTCTGAACCTTATTAAGTCAGCCTCATTTACATCATAGCGCCCCAGCACAGAGTTTCCCAGCCCATGAGGTGCCATTTCCAAGCCGCGGCCACCGGCGGCTACATGGAAGCGCAATCATGTGAAAAGCTTCAAAGTAAGCAGAGCTGCAGAGTCAGCACACAATAGCTCACAGCGTTACGCACGGCACACTTGAACGGTTGGTGAAGTTGTCAATGTCGGGGGTGGTGGGGGCCTGATTGTCATGGTCACAAAGACGCGTTGACCCAGAAAAAATAAGAAGGCAACAGAAGTGTGCTGTAAGTCTGGATGTTATCCCAAGAATGGCCGAGACTTTTTATTCAAGCCACCTGGGAACTGCTTTAAATGTGTGTTGGGGAGGGGGGGGGGGGGTGCTTTTTTTTTTCCATATTCCGTGATGTCAATTTCACCACTGTTTCCTTTAATTGTTGGCCTAGTTCTGTTCCACATGTTCGCCAAACTCTTGCGAAGATACCTTCAGAAGCTTAAGAAGAAAGACAATCCCGAGATATTTTTAAAAACTGTCATTTACACTGACAAGTGTTTGGAATTCACAACAACGACAGCACAAGCCTTCCCTTCCCTGGCGTCCTCTTGTCTTTTGTGTGCCGCGGGATGCTTATGAGGTATTATGTGACAGGAAGTCACGGCGAATGACCCCTTGCATGCCGCGAGAGGAGATGGCGGGTGGGGGAGGGGGAGCGACAAGCACAAAAAAAAAAAAAAAAATCTAATCAAAACAGCCGGTCCCAAAAGACTGCAAAATTGGAAAGCACGGAGTTATTTTTAAGTTGGCGGGCTCCCGTTTGTCAGGATGTAAGAGCCCAACAATGGCAGAGGTCTCCCTTGCTTGCGCACGAGCAGATGTTTTGCGCATCGGCAGAAAGCGCTCATTCACTTAAGCAAGCTGTCACAAAAAGCGCTTCAAAGGAATCGGGGAAACAAAAGCCTTGCGATGTCAGCCTCCTGGACAAAGCAAAAGATGCGCGGCAACAACGAGGTCGGTTCGATGTCGTTACGTGTCGCGGTGGAATTTGGAGAGAACTTTGAGCTCGCATCTTGTCCTGTCAAACTTTCCCGCAAGCCGTCCTTTGCCGGACGCTTTCAATTCTGAGAGGGCTACTCTTAACACAGCACAGGTGCATGCGAAATAAATAAGTCCTTGTGGTCGTCCTTTGAGTATTTGTGTGAACCCGACTGCGAGATGACGTGAGCTGCGATCATCGGGGTGGCTCAGACAAGGAAAGAAACGGGTGTGAAGGGTGTCGCCGGAGGGGTAGCGGTCCACTCGCCACACTTGGGTGCGGGCGAGGTGGGATCGGTTCCTGCTCCATGTCGGGTACGCACGTTCGTTTGTCTCCATACGTGCCCTGTGACCAGTTCAGGGTGTCGTCTGCCTTCCGTTCCGGCAACTCCCCGTGACCCGGTTCAGGATGAGCGCCGTTGAGAATGGAATGGAAGAAATGGGCGTGTCCTCGGGAGACAACCACCCCCACCCGCCCCCTCTCTGTTTGCTTTCTCACTGATCACTTGAAGCGCCTGGCTGCCACCATCATTCCCCCGAATGCCCAAAGCCCCCGTCAAATAATCACTCGTCCTTTCTTGGGCGTTTGAAAGGGGGGAAAAAAAAATGAAACGGCTTTAACGGAGCCAAACACTTCCAGAAAAGGAGATGCTCCTTCGAGACAGGATTCTTTCGCTGGAACGTTTGAATAACAGGCACCCCTCCCCCCCCACCCCCCCGACACGAGGTTGACCATATCCGCGTCGGCCCGGGGGGAGCCCGCGGGTTGACTGGGAAGGCGAGGCGAGGTCGAACACGCACTTAGTCTCTGACGTGCGAGTTTTGTGTGACAAAGAGGGCGTTAGGCGAGGCTTGCCGGCAGACAGTTGCGGTCAGGGTTAAGTGGAAGGAGTTGCCCGTGGAGAGCTGAAAGAGAGAATTCAATGCGCCCAAGTGTCATGGCAAGGTTCTTGTTAGGGCGGCAAGGAAAGCCCGCTGCTGGCGACTCGAGCCATCTTTCTTGGTCCATACAGTCAATGAAAGTCCTTAATACATCTGATCTTACATAAGATTAGCTCAATTTAAAATAACCAAGACTGAGTAAGCAGTATGTAACGTGTAAGGACCAATAAGAAGTATAACTATATGACCATTTTTTTAACTGTAGTAAAATAAAAACAAACAAGAAAACAACAAACAGACAAAAAAACAAAACAAAGTGGGGTAAACTTCTCTGACTCGTTACGCTTTCTATTCCAGGAAATCTAAAGTACAGACTTAGGTAAAACAGAGCAGAAAGAGTAAGGGGGGGGGGGGCACAGAAGTCGATTCTAAACAAATGATGGTCGTATTTGGAGCCATCTTTCATTGTTCCGATCCGGCCGCGAACAAAAAGGACAAGCGCACGTGAGCACGCTTGGCCAGAAAGATCAAAAGGGAGGCCCTTTGAAATGCGGTGCGAGAACAGGAAGAGCCGCAATACCAAGCGGGTCAAAAGTAAAGAGAGACGCGTCATTCTTCACGTGATTTGTCATGTTGGTGCCCAGATCCGGTTGGATTGCATGGCTGAAATGCCGCAAGGAGCCGAGGCGTGAGGTCGCCAGCCGTTACGCAACAGTCCACTTCTTTGTCGAGGGGCTTTTCCCAACTTGACCATTGGCCAACGAATGCGTGCCGGCGCGACGGGTGACGGCTTAGGAAGGACGGCGAGCCGAGAAAGTCATCGAACAGACAGCGTGTAGGTCGAGGTGGGAGGATACCTTGGGCCGAACCAACAAAGTTGTTTGGGAATAGGACGCTCTTTCTCGATGAAGCTCATTTGCATAGAGGTGTGGGGCGCTATCTCTGCCAAATATGTGCAGACGACCGCATGTCAACATGCGCAAATGCCACCGGCGCACCGATAGGCATTCTCCTGGGCATCGTCGCTCGTGACGCATTTCACCATCTGCACGGGCTTTGCGAATTCGACGCCATCCGTTTGCTCCGCGTTGACCGGTTAGCGCCACAGAAAAGCCGCAGGGAATTCGGCCTCAAGTCTTTCTGGGTGCTGTGGGAAACTTTTTCGGACCACAAGTAATCCCACTGTGCGGTGTATTAGGCATACCGGGCCCTTTGGGGCACACAAGGCGCCTGCCACTCCGAAGATGGAAGGGATCAGGCCCCATCTCAGGGCGAGTTGGATCTCGAGCACGGATCAGAGTTTGGCTGTAGATGTAGGATTCGACTTGACGAATATTGACACGGTAATCAAAGGTACTTAGCGCATCACGATTCGCATTAGTGTTTAATCTTCAAACACGGGCTTCCAGGAGCGGCTCGGCTTTCGGTTGCGTGCGACAAAGCGGGCTGCGCACTCGTTGACCCGCTTGTGACGAGCACGGCTCAGAACGTCAACGGCGGCGAGCGACATGCCCAAGAAATCCACACCTCCCTGAAGGCTATACCACATCACACGGCGGGAAAGTCCCGAGCTCGCGCAAAGTGACCGCACCCCGGCATATCCGAGACGACACCGTAACCGTCGTTTGCATGCAGCAGCGGAAGTCACTCTCGAAAAGAGATGGGCCGCGGCGACTGTCTCGGGTGTCTGTGAAGGGCGAAGCTTTGGATTCGTCCTGCGTTAGGGTGACGAGCCTTAGCGGTGCCGCACATAAGCGAGAGCTGATTCAGGGACCCGATGAACAGGTGCTGTCGCAATGTCACAATTCATAAAAGCAATGACAAGTGCACCGGAGAGCTTGTTGTCCGTTTGGCATCGCAAGATGGAGCCAATGATCCGTTTCGGGACCCCTCCTCCTGTTCGGCATCCCAGGGAGCCGAGTTCGAAAGGTGCATCAAAAGAAGGTTTTGTCCGGTCCCTCGGCGAAACGAAAGCCAAACGTTCTCGTCTTGAAATATAGTCGACGGGTTCAGCCGGGGCTTGACGGCGACTTCCGCCGCCAAGGGCTCAGGCGGCCAAGTGTAGCGCACTGCCAACTAGGGGATAAACACCTTTTACGAGGGGCCGGCAACGGGGTGGCGCGCTTCCGTGTCGAGACGCCGCAGAGTCCGCTGCCTCTGCGCTGACGGGGGTCCGCCCTTCACCGTTGACGGTGACTTACTTTTACCATCTGGAACCTGACAACAGCGGAATTCGCGCGTGTGTGAAAATCGGCATTCGTCAGCCGCCCGGTGGAAAATAAGCAGGGAAAACTTCAGCGGAAACGTTATAAATACTCTCGCGGGGGTCTGCACTCGGGCCTCGTTAGCTTGAATAACAACTCTAAAGCCCATGGACTGAGACGGACGGGAGCAGCAGCTGTCCACCTTAGGGAACGCCCAAGAGGCAAGTCGGCGGCGGCGCCGCGACACAAAGCTGACCTTCACTACAAGTCTTTAGAGAACGAATCCGAACACACGCGACACTTAAAACACGACAAAGAATAAATCCGAGCGTCGGGACAATCGTCTGCGTGTTGAGCTCGAAGAAACACCTGACTGGCTTTGGAGCCGCTTGATGCTGAAATGTGCCACGCATGACGCTGCAGAAACCGGAGGCGGCAAAAGTACTCGGACTCTGGACTGAAGTAGAAGTAGAGATACTTGTGTAACACAAGACTCCGGTGGGACTACTGAGGCCACTTTCTTATTTAAGGCCGCGCTGCCAAAATACAGAAATGATGGAGCAACTCAACATTTCCAGGCAATAAATTTCGATAACATTAAGTTGAGCATTTGCACGAAATATTCCAAGCTTTGTCTGTGGTACAAATTGGGCTTTCCCACATTTTACAAGTGTTGACAGAACTGTGTTGGCCCTTGTAATGCCCCCCCCCAACCAACCCTCAATTCAAAAATATACTGTACGTAAAAGCAACTCAAATTGTTTCGGAGCAAACGACTCGCTTGCTTTGCTTAAATTGGCAACAATTAAATGTCCATTATTGATACTTTAAAGTTGCCCCCCCCCCAAAAAAAAATTCTTGTTTGTTTTTTTTGACTGAGCGAGTATACAAATGTAAGGTTTCAGAGCAAAAGGGCATCGGAAAAAGAAATATTCATTCCAAACAATACCTGAAAAATAAGTACAGTAACTTTTTTTTTTTTTTGGGGGGGGGGTGCGGGGGGCTAGAATAGTAATTGAAGTTATTTAAAAAGGTAAATGATTGACATTCATGGTGAAAATGTTAGTCTTTAGTCCAACAAAGCGAGCAAGTAATTTGCGCAGTTGTTTTGACTTCTGTCTTGCAGTTGCGGGGCCAAAGCGCGAGACAGCACTTCTGGAAACGTCTTTCTTGTCAAGTGCCGGAAAGCCAATTTTCACAACAGCAAAACTTTGAGTCAAATTGCTCGACTTAAAATCGCACCAAAGTTTGTTGCCTGAATATTGTGAGTTGACCCTCATTTTTAAAATTTTTTTCAACAACAGTGCAAGCGTTGAGTGAAACGGAACGACGTGACTCAATTTGCCATCATGCAGCAGTTCCAGACGAGCAGTCCTACCAGAAGTGACCATCATCCTTCAAGAACTGGCTGTTGCTTGCACCCACTGAGAAGGGCTTTGTTTGTTCAAATCAGCTCAACACACAAGACCACTTGAACTGGAAGACGCCACGTTCATGCTGCCTCTTAACCGACTAGCCTCGGACGGCAACACGCTCAATCACGGGGCCACCATTCCAAAGCGCCACCGGAACACAAAAAAAAAAAAACGCGCCAACTTTTTAATCTTCTTTAATCCGTTTAGGAGACGGGTAGGGCGTCCGCAGGGGGCACACAAGGACTCGCAGTGGAGCTGACGCAAATTGGCGCGGCGGGGGGCAGGCATGCGGGTACTTTGTGACGCGTCTTTGTTCTCGGGTCAACTGGACACAGATCAGAATCTCACACTGGGAAAAGGGTCGTTGGCGGTCCTTCCAGGAATTTGCAACAATTCACGTGATTTCAACCGATCCACAAATGCAGAGTTGATGACGAAACACAGAAGACCAACCTGCAACGATACCCGTCGTCTTTACGTAGACGATCAAGACGACGTGCATACGAGCATTGCTGTATAATCTTGTCAACATGTGTTGTGAGCCCTCGCGTCGCCGGTTTCTGATGACCATAACGGTGATACTGGCTGGTTTTGTTAGCCCGTCTGTGTGTTAGCATGAAGCTAACCGCGGTCTGGTTAAATACACAATGTCATTCTTTGGAATATCTTGAAAATCTCGCACACAGCGTCGTGAAATCTTCGTCTACAACAATCGCTCGAGAAGCCTGCTAAATCAATGATCGGACTACTACATGAAGCACTCAACATTCTACAAATCCTGGGAAGGGTTCGCCTGGCCTTGTCGGGCATCCGGTTTCTCCGGTTTTCAGGTGTCTTCCACCTCTTGTCAATGTTAGCTGTCCAAAAATGGAGCTTATGCTGTGTGCCAACAGCCTGCAGTGCGAGCCTTTATGAAAGAGCAAACATTTCCAGGTTAGCATTTTAAACGTCAGGTAGAGTTGACGGGAAGCCGTACCTTTGACTGCCAAGATTTGCGTCACGCCCAGGGGTTCTTCTGGCCCCCCCCCCCCCCCCCCCCCCCCCCCCCCTCTCT
>CAAKHF010006240.1:0-12047 GCA_901007745.1 Hippocampus kuda | reverse complement strand
GGCGGGGGGGGGGGTGACTATTTCTATTTCGATTTGTGAGATTGTGCGGTAACTAGAAGGTGCATTTGGTCTTTATTTGATTTTAATACAAGTCTGATGACTGCCACATTCATAGGGGTAGGCGTAGTGGAAGTCATTTAGATTTTTGTAGTGACTAATGAATAGAGGTGATAAAATATCCCAGAACTGCTTAAAAAATTCAGCTGGAAATCCATCAGGCTCTGGTGATCTGTTGTTGGGCATATTATGAAGAACGTGTTTCAATTTTTGGATTGTAATAAGATTGTGCTTCCTTGGTTAATGAAAGTAATTTCAAGTTGTAAAAAAAATGTCCACTTCTGGTTGGTGGTGCTCATTATCAGATGAGTTGAGATTTCTATAAAAATTATAGAATGTTTTATTTTAAATTTCCTGTGGGTTTTGTTGATTGGAACACGCGGCAGGAGGAACAGAGCAGCAACGTATCGATTCACAATGTGGAAGTCAAGGATCTTCCAGCACGGACCAAGGCGAAAAGCTGGCTAAATAGGCTGCCATCCACTCAGGCTGATGTGGCTCAATTGAGGGGGCGTGTCGCCGCATCCAAGTTGGGGCCCACCTCTTGCGACTCCTTTGGAAAACACAGAGGGAGGGATGGAGCGGGAGAGAGAGAAGAGGGGGGATGGAGAAAGGGAGAAGAGAGAGAGAGAGAGAGAGAGAGAGAGAGAGAGAACAGAGATACATGGCAATTGCTAAACAGAACCATGACAAAGACAAGGAGTGCTGTACAGTGCAATGCGTTTCACAAGTCAAGCAGCCCTGGAGGTCGTGTGTCTAAATGTCATTTTAATTTGTAGAGCCATAAAGAGGCTGAAGGGAAGCAGGTGGGCTTCCAATTGTTTCCTCTGTACGTGTTAATGAACTGCAAGCCGAAACCGCACACTCAGCCAACAGAGTCTGGATGCCAGAACTGCAAATATCCCCAGGAATAATGTTTGGATTTAACAGCAGATGGGTACAGACCTAATCACACTATGATGAGTACTGTCTCTAAATTACATATCAATGGAATACAAAGTAGTTCAACTCTATTTATCCAATAATGAGACTGTCTGAGATTCTCTAGGACAAGGAACTGTTCAAAATATATTTGAGGGGAGGTTCAAAATTCAGTCCCAAATATTTTGTCATGGCAAGCAGTTATTTTATATAGCTGCTAGAATTTTACAATATTCCAAATAGAAAAATGATGTGAATATGAAGTACAAAGACTCGCGTGGTAGAGTGACCGTATCCAAACCCAGAGGTTGGGGGTTCGACCCCCTTGAGCAATGCAGTGAATCCCCGGTTGCTCCTGATGCTGCATCATCAGTAGGTAAATGAGGTCAAAAAGATGTGAAGCAAAAAAGCACGAAACACGTGACAGCTCCCAGGGCCCCCTACTAAATTTTGTCTATCGCTGGCTTCATTTGATAACTTTCTTGTTTTTCTGAATTCTATTATATGCACCCTCTATTCACTTACCTCCAGATGTCTCCAAACTACTTCCCTTGCTCGTTTGAAATCACTTTGCCTCATGCGTACTTAATTTAGTCTTTGCATGCTATCCCAGTAACGCTCTCATTTACTGTACCTGCTGTTGTTATTGATCTACAGTCTACATGCGCTCTTTGGGTTCAGTTTTCCGTTTCTGCCCTTGTTTTTTTTTTTTTTAGCAAACACCATTTAGACGGTATAAAACAGCCTACAATGAATGTGATTGTATTCAGTGGAGAACTACAGAGAGTGGGCGTGTTTTGTTGTTGTTGTTTTTATTTTTTTTAAATAAATGTTAAGGCTTATTCAAGAAGATCACAAATTATCGCTCTAGCTGCTTTTTCCTGCATTTTAATGTTAGCCTGTCCTGATCCTGCTTGCTTTGTTTCTTCTAGTCCAAAATGGACGTTTTCCCCTCTCTGGGCCACTGCTAAACCCAGTATTATACTTGATATCCAGTTGCAAGGAAAGCATGTGAACCACGTATTATATACAATGAGTCACAACATTAGACAAACACAATCCGCTTAGGCTAATAGCACTCAAACATTTATGTTTTCGTGGTCAATTCATCCATCCATCCATTTTCCGAGCCGCTTAATCCTCACTAGGGTCGCGGGGGGTGCTGGAGCCCATCCCAGCCATCGTCGGTTAGTAGGCGGGGGACACCCTGAACCGGTTGCCAGCCAATCTCAGGGCACACAGAGACGAACAACCATACGCGCTCACACTCATACCTAGGGACAATTTAGTGTGTTCAATCAACCTGCCATGCATGTTTTTGGAATGTGGGAGGAAACCGGAGCACCAGGAGAAAACCCACGCAGGCCCGGGGAGAACATGCAAACTCCACACAGGGAGGCCGGAGCTGGAATTGAACCCGGTACCTCTGCACTGTGAAGTCGACGTGCTAATCACTGGACTACCGGGCCGCCACGTGGTCAATTCAAAGGTTCACATATTTCACAAAGCTTGAATTTAGGCGACTGACTGTTCTTGTTTGATAAGGACAAAGGTTCACATACTTTTTATATCTTTCACTGTTTACATGTTTACATATGCAGTCATTGGTTGTGTGGCATTTGGTGGTTTAGTTTAAAAAAAAACTTGATGCAGAAATCCAGGTAAAAAAATAACTCTGTTATCTGCCCTTTTTTTTTCAAGTGTATTTTTTTTTCTTCTGCTTTTACCCTCAAGTCCCCAGACCACGTTATTGATGTCTGTTACCTGTCCACAGATTAGATCCTCCTTGAACTTGTTTTCCTGTCAAAACTTTTCTTTGGTTCTACCACGACAGTTTTATCCATCTGTTCTTTTCTTCATGCCTGCCACTTCTGACTGGAATGTGCAGTACCATGATGAGCCTCTCCACAAATGAATCTGGTCTTTTCAAATCCGACTCACTCATTTGAAGCTGGTACAGTGCATCTGGTTACATTACCTTCAGGCTCAAGCTGTTAAACCAGCTGTTTGTGCGTGTATTTCAAACAGAAACGATTGCGTAAGTGGTTTCTGCCTTCATGCATGCAGCTTGTTATGTTTGCGCTGAGTGTGTCACTTTCTATGGACAAATACACATTAACTCTCTGTTGGAAGCCTTCATTTACTCCTAAAGGTAGTTTCTTTGAACATTCATATCACATTTGATGAAAGAAAATGGCTGAAACAGCAATGATAAATAAAAAGAATTTTAGCAGTATTTGGTATTTTGATAACTAAAAGAGATTTGACCTTTTGATTTCAAAAGAAACAAACCTCAGTGGGTATAAAGTAATCATTCTCAACTTTACTGGTCTGACTACTTCCAATAATTACATTAGCAAACACTAAATAATGAGTATGCATATTCAGGGTATGATATGTACTTTTTTTTTTTCCTGTGTAATAGTATTGTCGAATTAAATGTCAGAGCACAGATAAACAGTTCAGGTCCACTGCTCAATGACGCACTGGAAATAATAATGCTATCAAAAAGTAACAGGAAATGCACTACTGATTTGTTTTATGGCTGGCATAATATGTAGCTTTACACTCTAAAAGCTAAATGTAGCCATACTGTACCGATAGAGCACAGAGTTGTTCGTCAAGCAACAGGACATGTTTTCACAGTCTTTATAAAAACATGGACAGACAATACAATGTGGTCTTATCATTTGATCATGTTGATGTCAATTGAGTGAGAACGTGTACATATTGGGATGGTGGATAGGTCAAATTACTTTAGAAGCTAAAGTTGGACACCACTGAGGCGATTTCATTTGGAATTCCACCAAAAAGGCTTTTACTGTAAGGCACATCAAACGTCTGCCATTTTGAATGTGTCAAAAATGCAGCAAGCATCAAAGGTGTTTTCTGTTTGGTTTTCACCCCAAATCAATTGGGACTGGCTCCAGCTCCCTCGCCACCTGGGAACAGGTTCTCTCAACAAAAATGGATGGATGGGTATACAGTAGATGCAAATTGCCTTCGCAAAGAAGTCGGAGCTTCACCTGACTGACTTTGTTAAACATTAGTTTCTGTCTTTTAAAAGATAGTTGAACTTTTTAAAGACTTTTATGGCAATGTGCTTGGCCTGTAGAACAACTTTTCCCTGCATCTTTTGGATGTCACGGGTTAATGCTGAAATGCTACAGAGGCATTAGATGGACTATGTGCTTTGTGATGTTAAATCACCTCCTCTTTCTCTATTTATTTTTCTGTCATTTAGCTCACCGAGCATGAAGAGCACCTTGATTTACAAGCTATGTCGAGATGAGTGCATATTTATCTGTCAAAAAACGGAGAGGCTTTTGTTACAGAGTGACCATCATGAGATCAAGAGAGAGGGGGGGGGGCTGTGAGAAAGAGGGAGGCAAAGAAAGAAAGTGGGTGCACACAAGAAAAGACGGCATGAGTGGGGCAAGATTGAAGGGAGGGAGAGAACGGCTTGCACTCCCAAAAGCCATTAAAGTTTGATTCACCCACTCCTTACTCTTTGAATAAATCAACCTGTCAGTCCCTCTCTGCCTTTTCTTTCAAGTGTGTGGGGACCCTCCCCTCCATCCCAGCCCCCCACAATGCCTTCGGCTCTCTCCTTTGCAATGACACTCAGTTGGCAGAACTGAGAATTCTGACAAGGTTTGACTAACAAGATGATAGGTGTGCATCTTTTTAGTTTTCTTATTTTGTAGATGCACGGGTTATTTATACATATATAATGGACGTGCGTTTAATGCTAAGTTTATGGGAACAGCAGTGTGCAGGAAGCTTAAGTGTCATTACACTGCCGGGCATGTCCAGATATTCCATATTAGAACTTTATAGCCTTTGCAATTTTATCAAACCCATTCTAGAGGTGTGCTCCCACAATTCAAAGAAGGGTAAGTGGCATCAATTAAAATGCACCGTGTGTTGCAATCTGACACAGCGCAGTTACACCGAGTGTTAGCTCACAGTCACAATTTCTGGTTTGAATATTTGCTCAGACCTTTCATTATAGCTTGTTCTTTGCTTAGACATTATTTTCAAGTCACTCTGGTTTTCTCCCACATTCCCAAAATATTTTGGGAATATGGATATAGAAATATCTCCTTTTCCATAGCTGTGAGTGTGAATGAGAAATGCTGTTTGTCTATTCAACAATGTACCCTGTGAGTGGAATTGTAGAAGGTGATGTACTTTTATCTTGTCTTCAGAACTCCAGAATCAAAAAATAAAACACTCACATTTATTTTACTCAAGTTTCACTTCTGCTTATTGTTGCACACGTGAACACTAAGTGCAGGCATGGTTGTTGAAAACACACACTTTTGGGGGCATCCCATTTGATTCACTCCGAGTGCTCAGAGCAGACATACAGTGCTGTGAAAAAGTATTTTATCCCCTTCCCTGATTTCTGTGTTACAAAGGTTTTAGTTCAGTTCATTTTAATATCACACAAAAACTACCCAAGGAAATACAGATGCAGTTTTTAGGTATCAATTTCATTTATTAGTCACCAAAATATATATATATATATATATATATATATATATATATATATATATATATATATATATATATATATATATATATATATATATATATATATATATATATATATATATCCCAAACTACCTGTCCCCATGTGAAAAAGTAATTGGCCCGCCACCCTGCCCCTGACACCCTCTTTGTTAAATCACAACGTAAACTGTGACTTGCGACAATTTGGGTAAAGCTGAGTTCAATGTCACAAGCAACACCCGAGCACCACAATTGTTGAGTCAAAATGAATCATGTCAATAGAATCTGTCAGACAAAGTGAAATTCAAAAAGTAATGATAGAAAAGGTTATTGAAATGGAAAAGGCTCCAAAGCCATTTCTAAGACTCTGGGGTGACAGCAAACCACCTGTCAGATCCCTTATCCACAAATGGATAAAACTGGGAACAGTGGCAAACATTACCAGGAGTGACCGACTAGCTAAAATGACTCCCAAGAGTGCGACAATCCTCTTAATTGAGTGGCGATCCCATCCATTATTATCATATCATGTGTAAGATGTAATTTAATGTGACGTTTATCTTCCATCCTTCTAAGTGAGATCAGCAAGATGAAAGGACTTAGGAGCTATGACTTTTGGGGTTGTCACTGCGATAATCCTTTGTAAATGTGATTGATTGAATACACGCAACAGTATTCTTCTTCATTTCCATTAGTGTTGACAGCATTTTTAAATTCTTTTTTAATGATTAATCCAACTCTTCTGGGGGAACCTAAGACGCTTCCAGACGACTGAGGCCACCAAACTGGAGCTCTTCGTCACTTAGGCTGCACCTAGAAATTCTGTTCGTAAAAGTAATTGACAGAATCGGTGATGAAGGGCAGCCTTGCCTGAGTCCAACCCTCACTGAAAACGGATTCAACATACTGAGAGCAATCTGAACCAAACTGAACATGTTCCAGTAGCCCATACTCCCAGAGCACCCTCGCATGACTCCTTGGGGGGGCATGTTCAAACGCCTTCTCCAAGTCTACAAAACACATGTAGACTAGTTGGGGGAACATGCACACTCCGGAAAACTGCTGAGGGTGTCGAGCTAGTCCACTGTTCTAGGACCTACAAAAAAAACTACAAAATGTATTTGATTGTGAAATTGGACACTTGATGCATATGCAGGTACTTCAGTGAACCAAATATACAGTACAGTGTGTATACGGCCAATTAAAACGTCAGTTTTCCATAATGTCTCCCTTTTAAAGAATGTTTGCGTACTATTAGTAAGAACTGTACGGTTTTGTGGTTCTAGCCGCACAGCCAAGATATCGCTCTCATCCAAGTGAACTCTATCATCTCTTTATTTGTGGTGTCCCCAAACTAAGTGTTGTGATGTATAATTGAGTTGTGCTTGGCCACTGTTTGCCTTTATTCTTTTCCCCTATACTTGTCCCTTGTAGGACTCATCAAGAATAACAGGAACAGGGAGAAAAGAACAAAAGCATAGGTCGTGTAGATTTAGTGAATTGAGCAACATTGTTGAGCGTTTTCAGCACCCCACGGGCAAAAACTGCAATCATCAACTGAAGCATCAAAATTCAAACGCAGTTGTATAATATTGTCTTAATCTTTTTTTTTTCTTTGGGTGGGGGTGGTGATCCCATCTGTAATCGAAATATGTGTAAGATGTAATTTAAAGTGCCGTGTATGTCCCATCCTGCTAAGTGAGATCAGTAAGAGATGAAACAATTTTGGAACTAAGACATTGGAGGTGACACTGCAATAATCTTTTGTCAGCGGGAGTTATGACAGCCAGCAGTAGTTTCAGTTTATCAACACATTTTGTTTGTCTTCATTTTCATTTTTCCTTCTCACTTTTAGTCTCGCGCCTTCTAGATTGGCTCATCTTTTTTCGATGTATGTCTTGAAGGAGAAAAGCAGAGCAGTAATGTGTCGAGGTATCAGTGATGTGCAGTATGTGAAAGTGAGACACTTACAGGATTTACACTCACAATTCGAAAAGACACAGTTATTACATTTACCCATTTGAAATCTAGAGCATATTTATGGTGTAGCATAGCCTAATTTGGGATTTGTCTCAGTTGGCAAGACCAGCTCCTGAAAGAGACGCTTTGACTTTTTGGGGGGGAGTAACCACTAGTATTCAGGTACTGTACTGCAATAAAGCGTGAGAAATTAACGATCACGGGCATTAACGTTGAAGAAAAGTAGCCTGGATTAATGTACTGCAGGAAGGTCTGCAAATTGCTTGTTTTTTGTAACTTCACCGTAATCACTCAAAACAAGTAAAGACAATTAATTTCGTGTTTCATTCACCTGTTAGACTTTTTTAAAATGATTGTTTCAGGACGGCACGGTGGGTGACTAGTTAGCATGTCCACCTCACAGTGCAGAGGTGCAAGGTTCGATTCTGGCTCCGGCCTTCCTTTGTGGAGTATGCATGTTCTCCCCATGCCTACCTGGGTTTTCTCTGGGTGCTCTGGTTTCCTCCATGCTTGGCACGTTAATGGAGCGCTCTAAATTGTGATTGTGAGCGTGAACGGTTGTTTGTCTAGGTGTCCCCTGCGATTGGCTGGCAAACATTTTATGGTTTTTTTATTACCATATTATGTAATATTATTATGTAATATACAGTATATGTATGATTGCAATGGATCGATGGATGGCTGGATTGATTTCATTTTAATAATGTAGACCTATATACCTGTAAGTTTACAGGTACACACGATCAGGTGTAAATTATGCACTGATAACCATGGACAGAAAAAGAATGATACAAATTCATAAAATGTGTTTAAAGACACTTAGCTTTTTATGCCTTCATCTTATTTACATGTTAGTTTTTGGAGAATGGGCTCTATTGTTTGTCAAACGAGTCAGACTCATGACGATCTGTAGAGGGAATGGAGTTTTAGTTTGGCATTTTTCATTTAAATTAGTTTTTAGTAGTATGCAGAGCGGGTTTGCTAGTTTTCATTAGTTTTTGTTATTGTTTTTTTTTTTTTCCCAAAAATCCTTTGTTTTAGTTTGACCTTCCATCTTGAGGCAACCGGTCAAGCACTAAACCAAAATGAATACGTTTAAAATCAACCCGAAAAACTCATGCATTCAAGTTATCGACAAAGATGAAAACATAGGACCTTTTCGTTACAGTTTTGTTACTTTCTAAGTGTACAACATAGTTTCAGTTAGTTGTTTAATTTCATTTCATGAATGAAAATGTTTTGGTTTTTTTTTCAATTGTAATTTTCATTACTTTGTTCATTTTCGTTAGCGATATTCACCTTGCTTATGACAGCACATGTTTCTTCTGCTGAGAAACACCTCAGGCCTTTAGCTGCATGGGAATAGAGTCCTTTTCTACCCTGACAATACCGCATTGCCCACACTACAGAAAGAAAGAGACACAGATATGCTGTAGAGCGCGGTGTACTTAGAGCAGGAAGCAGTCGAACAGGGAGATTCAGGGGTCCACAGGTCACAGTGCTGGAAAAAACACACACACGCGCACACACACAAGACATGAAAAGGAGTGCACAGTGTCAGTCAAGGAGAGGAGAGACAGAGCACCATTTGAAAAAAGTCAATTGTGTATTGAATCCCATATGGTGTTCCTGTGAAAAGATGGAACTTTGGTATAGTTGAGCTGAAAAAGTTATGTCGTGGTCATCAGCCTCGAACAGAAACTGGATCATGGAGCAGAATGTATGATTAAAGTTAAAGGTTAAAGCACGGATGCCGGGAGCTGCCAAAGTAGAGTACGTTTGAACGTATTTGCCAGTCAAAATACTTTTATTCCACATTGGCAGCTCCACGCTTCCGTAATTAAAGTCAACTTTGTTTGTTTGTTTATTGAACATATAAAACACACAATACAACAACAAATTGACAAAAGTTAAGGCAAGCAAAAATTGTAAAAAGGAAAAGGAAAAAAAGTCATCACAATTCTATGTTCAAAGGAGTAGGAAGAAGTAAGAAACGTGTCTAATCCTACCCCTTGTTATGTAGCAATATATGAGTTGATCCTTTTTCAATACAAAAATGGCGTTAATTTGTAAAAATGGACCAAACAGCGTTAAAGTCACAAAGCACACGCACATGGTGAAACACTTCACTAACTGTGATGTCAAGCAGAATGCGTATCGGTGGTATTTGTATGTATTTAAAGGAGGTAACATGCATATATTTGTTGGAGAAATTGCCCAACTGTATGTAAATAAGCCTCATTAATAAACACTAACACCAAGTGGAATAGCAACACGCAGTTTCAGTGAAGCTAGTAAGTATTGAAAGCTTGTGTAAATGTGGCACACCTCTGGCAACAGTAACAGGGAGAAGACATCGTCATGCCAGGCAGAGCCGCTCTTCCCTACACGCAGATCACGCACTGTGCGATTTATTGTGAGGGAACACTCGGACATGTACAAGACATGTCATCCTAAATTACGTATGCACCTCCTGTCGACGAAAGTAATTACGGGCCATGAACGACGGCCGTTCAGCCCTGGCATCCTTTTCATGTCATGCATGAAAGGTCCAATGACATGTCGTCTAAATTCCGTCTGTATTCCACCTGTCGACAAAAATTTCTTTGGGGCATGAATTACGTACGGCTGCTAGTGGGGCTCCGAAATGAGAGCTTGTTTAGGGCCACAATTTCGTCCTCTGCGATGCCATGAGTGAATATTAGGAATAAGCAATCCTGTGTTTTTCTTGCTTGGGAGTACTGAGGAATGGTTTCACACCTTAATGTTAAAAAAAATCCATGTGCTCAATCAATCAAGCTCTTAAAATATCAAAATGGTTGGACCAATATTTTGGATTTTATGGATATTCAATGAATCAATTAATGTAACATCTCTCTATGGGCGCTCACTGCAGCTTAATGTTGCTCAATGAGGAGAACGCTTATGTCCGTAAACTCCAAAATATTGAGGTGATCATTTTGATATTTTTTGAAATGTATGTGGGCATTAGTAGAAATATGCATATGAAGTTTGGTGATGACTGATAACGGTTTTCTCACTGTCCTGTTTGCACCTCCTCAGTCTGGACCCCAAGCTCCCTTTCTGATCATTTTATCTTTCTCTTCCTGACTACCATTATTCTGCCAATGTTCTTTGTGCAAAGCCAGCATTTACACAGCCATGTGTGACAGTCGGGGGTAAATCAGGTGCAAACTGCATTCGGCCGTCAAATTTTGTGGACGTATGCGCTGGTACATTATTAGCGTAAAATCCTTTGGGAATAAGTGGGAGCAAACTACAGGTGTAAATTAATTAAAGGTGCTATCAGTGGCGCGGCAGTTCATTCTTTGTGGATGTGGCCCTTGGTGAAATGATGGCACCCACAAAAACGTTCAGGTTCTTGAAATATTCTGTTTTGAAAACATTCCATTTTTGAAGCGGACAGCTAACCGGTGTATTAGGTATTACAAGGTTTAGTAATTCTGTAAAATACCGCTTTATGAACTGTATCAGAAGAGTTTGAGAATGTGTGTTCCAAACAAACTACTGGTTTTCCCATTCAAAATGGGCCAGATGATAAACCAGCACTTGAACAAAGAAGTCCTGCAGCATTTATTTAATTCGGTGAGTAAGAAGAGGCGCAAGTTGTGGCAGTTGTTGTGGCAACAAGTGTTCTCATAATACGACATTTCCTGACTGCGAAGAACATTGCCGCGCTGGAGGAGCCACTCTGAGACTCAAACCCGTTGTGGCACTGTGTTGTCCATCCCCCCCATCATTCCCAACCTTATAGTGGTCATCAAGCGTACCCATTTTGAAGATGCGGACAATATCATGAATGCACTGCTAAGGATCCCAGAATAATTCTTCCAGGAGTGCTTGAAGATGAGCCAGAGACGGCTGTGAAAGTACATTAGACTCCTGAGGGATTACTTTGAGGGGGGGAAACTTGTGGTTTGGATGTGAAAAAAAAATTATATATATATATATATATATATATATATATATATATATATATATATATATATATATATATATATAAAATCTTTTGTGATACCAGTTGTAGCACTTTCTGACACAACCTCATATTTTCTTGGAAGATATTTGATGAGACAATTCCAGTTTTGTCCGTGTAAGCTACGTTCACACTGCAGTGTGTGATGCACAATTTTGATACATTTTTTTAGTTAAATCCAATCTTTTTATGTACTCGATCACATTACCAAAACAAATGTGACTGTCCGTGACGTGACACGCATGCGCACAAAGCACCACGTCGAGGGATATGCCCCAGAAAAACGACATCACATGTAGCAATGTTTACAGAAATAAATCCGGTCTTGCATTTAGGAGCTCATTTTATCATCTCATATGACCAGAGCAGTGAGGCAGTAGGACATAGCAATATTTTGGGGATATGGAGCACCACCCCTCTATCGCCTCATTTAATGGAGACGTTAACTAAAGATGATGTCACATCATTCCCGTGCGTAAAAAATGAACTGTCTGTCTGGCTGTTACAAGTGTCCCCTTTATGCCTCATAGTTCAAGTGGGATTGAATTCAAGTCAAATATAAAGACGACTGTCA
>CAAKHF010006238.1:0-12949 GCA_901007745.1 Hippocampus kuda | reverse complement strand
ATTGGCCAAGTTTTTTTTGTCGAGAGGTTTATGTGAAACCCATACACGCACATGTACACGCGCGCGCGCACACACACACACACACACACACACACACACACACACACACACACACACACACACACATTCACATCAGTGCAGAGGTCCGGGGTTCAATTCCAGGTTCTGGCCTTCCTGTGAGGTGTTTGCATGTTTTCTCCGTGCCTGCGTGGGTGTGGGTTTTCTCTGGGTACTTCAGTTCCCTCCCTCATTTCAAAACATGCATGGTGTATTGACTGAACGCTGTAAATTGTCCCTGTGAGTGTGAATGGTTGTTGTTTGTCTGTTTGCTCTGCATGCTTTTTGGACTGTGGGAGCAAATCAGAGTACCCGGAGAAAACCCACACAGGCATGGGGAGAAAATGCAGACTTATTTTAACACCCCGTCACCGCTGCTAAGCAAGACGAGATACGCAGGAAGCACATCAGCCTCTGTTGCTCAGCCACTGTCTCTGATCCATGTGTGTCGCAGTTTGTGGGAAAGTTTTTTTCAATCCACCCATGCATGTTGAGAAAGGAAGGAATCATTTCATGATTGTGATTCCATTCATTACATTCACTTAATTGCTTTTTCTATACCCGATTGATGCCTCCTTTCATTCACATGAGTAACTTTTTGCTATATTGAACACCTTCTTAGACCTTTCACTGTGAAAAATGTTGACTTTTTAATCTTTTGTGAGCTGCCTATTTCTTAAATGTTGTCTCTAAGGGGATAATTGGAGGCCTTCTCTACCCAGAGAGTTGCCATTTTTAAGCAATGGTTTTGTGATGAAGTGCTGTCTCAGACAAAGAAAATACATCTGTCAAGGGGCACTCACTTCTTTTTCACTCTGGAGGAGTAGCCGCTTTTGGGTCTCGACTTGATATTGGACAACTGGGGGCCTGAGGTACAATCCATACTTTCAACAGTGGTGGATGATGAGTTGTCTGCCTTAATCATTTGTGTACCGTTTTTGCATCAAAATGTTTGTTCACCTTCGGAACACCTCCAACTATTCTATGTATGTGCAGTTATTAAATCCGTCTTTCGGTTTTTCCAAGTGACTATCGCTATTTCCACTGTGACAGTCAGTTGGGAAAAGGTTGTTTGCAGACTTCTGGATTGAGCAATTTTGCCATGAGCCTCAGGTGGGCTATCAAATGACACATTTTGTTTCTGCTTAATGATTCCAGTTTGAAAGTGCATCGTCACATCACTGTTGTGAGGATCCTGAGATGCACATGTTAAAAGACACAATCAAGTAAATAGT
Organism: Hippocampus kuda; assembly: GCA_901007745.1. NCBI lineage: Eukaryota > Metazoa > Chordata > Actinopteri > Syngnathiformes > Syngnathidae > Hippocampus > Hippocampus kuda. The sequence continues at coordinate 11,657 of CAAKHF010006238.1, read as the reverse complement.
GCAAGAGATCTAAGCATGCATTCTACTGGTCTTTTAGTACCTTTACCTCCTCAGGGAGCTCTCCCCACATCAGTATTCCAGTCCACAACTTGAACCCTTCTCATTCCATCCATCCTTAGATTTATTTTCATACTATGAGGGTATGATAGCCCCTTAATAATTCATATTTAGAGTGTATACCCATGCACTGAGAAATTCTGATTCATCCTCCTGAGTAGCTGCCCACCCTCCTGCATGATTTAAGTCTCTGAGTTCTCGTTGTGGCTCACTCGTACTGTCTCCGCGATGCTTTCTCGAGTAGAGCTGTCAATTTTTTTTTGGCTCTCAGAGGAAAGTTTGTGTAGGTGGACAACAGTGTCTTTTCTTTGAGCCTGCATGCTTCTTTTACCAGCGGCAAGAATCTAGGCGGCCCTCGCCTCAGATCAACTTCATAAAAGCAGACAGTTTCTTCCATAGACAGGCAATACAATAGAGGTGAGCAGCACAGTCCTTTGAAACTCAACACATCTTCATTTTTGTTGCAGCAGTATGTACTCAAAGGAAACATTGTTCCGAACTTGAAAAAAACTATTTTAAAGTCAAGCGCAATCCATTCCGGGATGCTGGCCAACCTTTGATTTTTTTTTTCAGGTTTTCCCTCCAGGTAATAATTTGTAGCCATCATAAAACCTTCACTATCCACACAGGAGATTTTTGAATGACCATTTTCTGTATACGTTGCAAAAAAGCCAACTAATAATGCATATGTACGTCACTTAACGATGTTTGGAACTACGGTCTCATGAGTTACTCTGGTTTCAACCCATATTTCATAAAAAGTGCATGAAAGGTGAATGGAACATCCATCCATCCATTTTCCGATCCGCTTTATCCTCACAAGGGTCGCAGGGGGTGCTGGAGCCTATCCCAACTGTCTTCCGGCAGTAGGCAGGGGACACCCTGAACTGGTTGCCAGCCAGTTGCAGGGCACACACAGACAAACAAGCATCCACACTCACACTCACACCTGGGGACAATTTAGAGTTTTCAATCAGCCTGCCGTTCATGTTTTTGGAATGTGGGAGAAAACTGGAGTACCCGGAGAAAATCCACGCGGGCCCGGGGAGAACATGCAAACTCCACACAGGGAGGCCGCAGCTGGAATTGAACCCGGTACCTCTGCACTGTGAGGTTGATGTGCGAACCACTGGACCACCGTTAACGGAACACTTATTATCAATTAAAATAACATCAGCAAAATGTTTCTTTTTACTGAGACTTGATCCAAATGTTACTGCGAGTGTGTTGGTCAAGTTTCTGTATATGTGTGCATTTTATGTCATGAAACTGTGGATGCTATTATGAACAATGACTTCTCGCTTTACATGAATGCAAATGATGGTACGTGCGCATATGGTCACTCTGCCCACTCCACTGAAAACAATTTCTGGCTACGCTCTTGCCAAAACGAAATACACATTTTCATTTTTGTGTGAGCTAAACCTTTATGTATTGTCTTGGAGAGAAAACCAAATAACTTACAATTAGTTACATTTCTGTTTTCCCCATTTTTTTTTGTTGTGGCTTTTGCTTCCTGTAATGTCTGCACAGTTCTTCAGAGCTTGTCAGGCAAACTTCTTGCAGTTACAACTTCCATGCCTTTTCACACATTACATATATACAAACAGTAGGATTTCTGTGCTTGCTTTGGCTGTTTTATAAAGACTTGTTCAGTTTTTGTTCTTTACACCGCATCCCACTTGTCAGAGAAATAAGACAAATATATTTTAAGACACAAACCAAAATAAATGGGCGGGTTTAGAAACGACAAGCCACAGAGGAAGATGTGGCCTGTATGGACCACTTCAAGGCAGCCTGACTGCCATGAAATACCGTGTCAGTAAGCTTCAGTGTGGAAATAAAGCTGCGAGGACACTTTCAGAAGCACGGCAGATTATACCGTACAAAGGTACCTTGATTTACAAATGCCTAGGATTAAGCTGAGTTTCATGTGAGCCGTTGCCCAGATGAATATTTATTTATTTATTAATGTATTTTTGCCTTAACTTGCTAGCAATGAATTGAGTTAGCAGTGAGCTTCATGCTCTCCACAGCTCCAGTAAAATGGAAAAAAGAAACAAGCGACAACCTTGTGGATTCTCATTCACAAGCAAAGTGGTTTACAAGCAAAATTTTCAGCCAAGTGTTATTTGGTTTCCCAAACAATCCTTCCTCACTGTCCTAGTTTATCTGATTTCTGGTCATGTGACATTCACAAGCTGAGCCCTTGGATTTTTCAAATGGAGATTCAGATATGGATTGACAAAAAATGTTTTATTCAGACAAAAATGCGGCAAAATCGACAAAGTACCACAAAGGACGCTGGTCACAATAAACTAGGAAATTTAAAAAAAAAAAAAACTTGCAAAAGGCAAGGACAAATATAAAAGACAAGAAAACCCAAAGCGCCTATAATACAACCCGAGACTATAATTTTCAACCAAAATACTACTTACTTGGAACAAAGAAAATACATGGCGAGAAACTGCGAGGCATGAACATGAAGTATATAGAGAATTTGAGCGCTTGGGATACAGAGTCATGAGCAAGGCAAATTTTCCGACAGCAGTAGTCGGCGTGGCATCACTTTTTAAAGGCAGTAGGTAACGAGGCCAGATTTGTGTTAGGTGCGGCTCGTGAGGAAACGCCCACCCAGACAGGATCGTGACACCTTTGGCCGAGGTTGGCAACTTGAAATGCTATAAGAACATAATTTTACATGAATGTGTTTGGTTAAGAAAATGCAAAGCCCCACATGGGATGAAAAAGTATCCATCCATCCATATGGCCTCCCTAAGTCTCACCTTTAAACCCAGTGCTCTCTTCAGCTGAAAATAAACATCCCTGGTGCCTACATCAGGATTTTTTGCTGTACCACATTTTATTTTAAGACAAACTTTTCACTAAACAAATGCCCTCTATCCACACGTGCGTGTTTACTCAGTACAACATAGCGCGGCACAGGAAGAGGAAAGGATGGTGGTTCTCCCCAGAGAGCGCTGCCCAGAGGAGGCACGATTAGGAGGTGAAGCAGTCAAACACTCGGACCAAATGTGCCGGTATATCACGATAACCCCAGGCTGTTCTGGGCCAGCAGGACTGACAGGCAAACTCTGCCTATGGCCGACTACAGCTGGATTATTTATCATCTCCTATAGCCATTCTACTGTGCTCTCGCTCATTTGGAGCTCAAGTCTGTGTGCACTGTATACGCTGACACGTGGATTTGTCATAAATCCCGAAAACCCAAAAGCTTACAGTTTCCCCTCACTCCAAGCATGTTGACTGAGTTATTCCAGTGATGTGCAAATCAACAAATATCTGCTCATTCTGTCTCCAGTAGTTTGCGCCTGAATGAAAAAGGGCGGATAAAAGTGATTTTCTCTCCAGCTAGAAAAGCTTTGAAAATAAACATTAGTTAGGATGAAAACTTTTGCCTTGTGGAACAAAATCACGGTTTCAAGGTAAGATTCACATAAATGACTATCATTACTGATAAATAATGTATTAAGTTTATGTAAGCAAATCTGTCATTTCAGAAGAGTATGTCAAAGTGGTAGCCGTTCGCATTAATCGTTGGTTCAGTTTCAAAAAGTTTGGTGATCCCTGCTCTAGTCTGTATTTTTTTTTTTCACAATTTAATACAGTCCCGGTGTGTCTAATTAAGCATACCGAGTTGCCCTCTGTATGAAATGTATTATGTAAATAAAGCTGCTTTGCCTTCCCTAACAGCCAAATATTAAAAATTACAGTACGTTGTACAAAAACATTTTTGCCTTGCTGAAATTAGCGGCAATGTATTTTTACTTGTGGAGTCAGCGCCTTATCCCCAGATCGCCAAATTACACAACATAATTAGGTGGACAAAATGCATGTTTTTTTTTTTTTTTAAATAGTAGCCAAAGTCAACAGTGGTCTTTTATTGCTTCATACGCGCAAGGAAGCAGCACCTGGTAGCCTGTGGTGGTTATCTTTCATTTTGTTCAGCTGCTCGTGTCAGCCCGCATGACGGTGGTGGTCACTATGAGAGCAGCTCTGGTGTTACTGCCTGTGAACAGCTTGCTCTGTTTTCGCATTCTTCTGTTGTGTGAACACTATTATGGGTTCCTCGGCTGATAATTGCCAAAGCAATGTTGTTTTAGGACCTGACACAAATGCCTCCTGGGCCTCTAACCTTTGTGGAACTTGACTGTAATAGTTCCTGACACTTGTTTTAGTAGCTCTCAAGCACCAAAGACAAAGTTTTTGGCTCTGCAGAGGAAGAACAATCATCATGGCACAAATGCTGAGGTGTAGGCTTTTGTTCTCCCTGAGATAATTTGAAGCGGGTCAGAAATGAGAGCATCTTAATATGATTGCCAGGTGAATTAAACAAGGCCCATGGGCCTGGTAAGGCTGGGTGGGGAGGGGGTTCTTTGTTTTTGCTGTGGCTGTGAGCACTTGACGGCTTTTAATTGAACACACATTTATTATGCTAGGTTCAGCTGGAGTGTGACGGCTATGATGAGGCCTCAATTAGAACCATTAACAAGATGATTGCGCTCAAAGTCAACAAGGAAGAGTTTTTTATTTTTTTTCATCCCCGCCGGATCGGGTCCTGTTGTTCAAGCGCCCAATGGCCATGTGTGAAAATATTCTCATACTTTGAAGAAAACGGAGGCTCCATTCGTCATCTCTCCCCGTGCCACAATGCAATCTCAATCCATTTAGCCTTTGAAAGCAACATGTCAGGATGCGTGATACCGTTCGGCGAAAGAGGCAAGCACCCTGCAAGATATGTCGCTTTGCTTTTACTTCTGCTCGGACGCAAAATGCGCTCGAAAGCAAGTGTCACGACCACTGGGGCTTCTTTTAAGCTTGAGAGCACATTGTGACGCAGCTGATCGGTTTGAGTGTGTCTAACCCTGTGATCTGTGTGCTAACATTGGCCTACTGGGCTAAGATCAGTTCGTCAACCCTGCCTTTGTTAGCCCCGTGAAGGAAGGCTTACTCAAGGACCTCCCTGTTTACTCTGGCCTCCACAATGGCAAACTCTAAACTCCCTTTGTTGCCAGGATTTAGGCTAGATTTACTTCAATTTTATCTGCGAGGGTCCCCTTTCATCAGCTTGGAGGTCTAATGCCCTTAACTGGCTTAACCTAGCTCCCCTTGTGATCCTCACGCCCCGGTACCCACGCTGTCGTTGGCCTCCTCACCGCTCCCACTTATCCCCAGCTCCTTGACTGGCCCTTTAAGTCGCCCGTGAATCCCGAGCATCGCCGGGGCTTTGACTGTAGCAAAGCATTGTGGAGTGTGCTCGGTGACACCTGAAAGTCATGTTTAACATGCCATAAGCGCGTTCTGTGTCAGCACGATGTACACTCCTATACAGCCTCAAAGCACAGTGGCCCCACCGAAGTCGAAAGAAATCTGGATCAGATTTTTTATTCTCATGTCCATAACAGACTGTTATTGTAAATGAGTTTTTCCTCTTCGGCTAAATATTATCATTACCCATATAAAATGTAACTAGGGTGGCGGGGGTGGGGGGTGGTCACTGGCCCCAACATATGAAGATAGAAGATGATAAGACACACCCAACCTCATCGTTTTTGTTTCTTATTTCACTGTTTTATATTTAAGGCCAAAAAGTGTTTTCGTGTCAATATTTACGACAACTATGATTTGACTTTCGTGTTCGCTTGCAGTCGCTTAGTGACCGAATGCACCACGTTCCGACCTGTTCAAATTCTGGAACACACATCAAAATAGCCTCAAGCCAAAACCTGAAAAAAAATTGGCAACATGCGCTAAATTTCAGGTTAAATTCCTTTCTTCAACTGCCAAACTTTGGTTCAGCGGGCTGACTGGAGTTGATGTCCGTATAAAAACGGATTGTTGACTCCATTTCAGCACCTCTTAGGACTTTAGTGGCTTTGCTCATAAATAAAGATGAGATGTCAGTCTGTATTTTTATCAACTTAATCTTGACTGTGAGAGCAATGTTCTCCTTTCGAGAGGAGGAGAATCATATTTTCCGGATCTAGTGGGAAAGTGATAAAAGTAGTCAGTATTGTAGCATGCCTTGTTTTATCACTGTGCACTATGTAAGCGAGCCGTCCTTCTAAGACCAGGGCACTTAAAACTTTTTCCACCGAGGGAATCAAGCAGAAAAATTGGATCTGAGGTACTCTTTGGTATTTGTAGATATTGCTTTCATTTTATTTATGCTAACAGTGTGTCATTTATGATTCCACTGCTCCGTTATTGATCGGCTGTCATTTTGGATAATGTCAGAACACCACCTTGTCTGCAAATCAAGCAGAGGACATGACATAAATTACCGCCCCGTTGTCACTTCCCAGATGGGCTGCCAGTCACACGTGTTCGTCTTTTGAGTCGTCTAACTGCCAAATGGTCTCGGTGCGATTTAAGTCTCGCTGTCCTCCCAGGCAATCCTGTATTCATGAGAGGAGAAATATTCTTTTTTTAAAAAGCCATTTTGAATTGCAAATATTCTCAAATCGGCAGCGAGCAGCAGAGTAAAGGCAGGGACAGTGTGGCGCTTATCCCCTGCACCGCATACGATGGCTGCCACATGTGCCCAAATTGTCATGGCATCATTATGTAACCTAGACCATCCAGATTATTCAAATTCCGCTTGAAAGTGTCATCGGTGGTGCGAGTGTGCCTTTTTTTGAGACCTGTCACCTTTTTTTCTTTTTTTTTTTTGGGGGGGGGGGCTCTTTCTCGCTAATACCGCCCACTCTCCTTCTCAAACTCGGCCTAATCCAGAGAGCGTCAGCATCAGTGCTACCTTTGATGGGCCCCGGATTAAAGCAAATCTCCATCTCTTTGGTGGATTTCAAACGCAGCACGAACAATGATGCCAGCCAGAGGCGAGCTAATGAGGCCTGCGGTGGACTGGCAACTTTCAAAATCGACCTGATGAAAGGCAACACCATTATCACTGTACCTCCCCACGCGAAGCATGTCGCTCTTTTCCATTTTTTTTTTTTTTTACTTTCATTTTTTCATATCTCTTAATTTTTCTCCACCTAACCTCTTCTCTTTTCAGGAGTGGGCGAGGCCTGACTTAATTAGTGGGCTGAAGTGTGAGTGTACCTTTCACAGGGCGCTAATGAAAAGCTTTGCGCATTTCTTTTCACTAAATTAGCCACTCAGTGCGCCTCTCCTCCCTCCTCTTCCACTCAACCCTTCTGACCGGAGGGAGGTGTTATTACAGGGACTGTTGACTCTGCGGCTTTCACGTTCCGCGTGTCTCTGCGGTACGCCGCTGATATCTTAATTAAACATGCAAATCTGATCTAGTATCGAACACATCTCAGCCGTGCCGTTGTGGCGTGTCAGATGGTCCTTCTTTGTGTCGGGGCTTTCGTTTTGAATTTAATTAATACCAACGTGTGTGGAAAAATACATGGGCCATCCGAACAGAAATTAAATTAAGTGCTACAATGTTATGGATATCCATGAAGCAGCACACAGTTATGGCCGTTTTTGTTGCGAATGCACAGAAAGAAAAAAAAAAAATCCCACTTATCTGTACCACTGCTGTATTGGTGTTGTATTGGTAATTGAAAACATACACGGTGTTCAACGTATATATATTTTTAAAGCTTTTAATATATTCTCACTGGCAGTATGTAGGATAGCCAATAAAACACTCTCTGATCCAGGGTTCAAGTAACTAAACAAATACAGGAGGTCCTCGGTTTGTGATGCCAGTGGCAGAAGACATTGTGTGTGCTGCCGTCACGTGGCACAAGAAGGCATGCTCACTTCCTGCCACACTCGCTGTTTTTTTTTCTTGTTTTATGTTTACGGCACAAAATTGAAAAAAAAAAAGTACACTTTATGATGCAAATCATTGCATTATAAAGTGTACATTTTGATGTTCGCTTCATATTTCATCGATTGCTATCCAGTGTCAGTCAGTCACTGATACTCGATGAAGCCGTCTTTGCTTGTGATTTCCACGTGGCAGGTCCAGGCCGAGGAGCAAGTTAATCCCATTGTTGCATGGATGTATAATGATATCCCAGGGCGCCATAGGATGTCGCTCTCTGTATGGCGCCAGCTTCTTTAGCCTCTGGTATTTCTCTTTATGGACCCGGGCCCAACCCGAGTTTTAGGTTGAAGGCAAGGGTCTGTCTTGTCACACTCAGCGACACGAAGACTTGTTCTTTGGCTCATCACAAGCTACTTCAAACATAGGATCTCTGTTTGGGGTCTTGAGATGGTCAACCTTGATTGCTAGTAGCCTTATGAGAGAAATTTAAGTGTTTGTGCTAGCTTTTATGACCTCGTGCGTATGTAGCCGAGGCCTGCGCGCGGGATAATCCTAGCCAGTCTCTTTCTTTGAAGGGGAACAGATGTAGATTTACATATGTGGAGAGTCCCCAGCCTGTGATGAGATTAGCCGGTCTGGGATCTTTCTTCAGAGCAACTGGAAGGTGCATATTTAATAAATGCCTGGAGCTAGGCAGGGCGGTGCGGGGTCTCGGACCTCAGAGATCCACAGGACAAAGGCAGACAAGGCCCGTGACAGGCTGGCCCATATGGGAACAGGGTTACGTACAGATTGCACTTGCCTTTCATTGGGTGCGGGACAAGGCTTGAAAGGGTTTTAGGCAGCGAGCAAAAGCACTTGGCGGGCCACTTCTGCAGCCTTTCCACAAAGAGCGCTAATAAAAGGATTTGGAGCTCGGATTGGCTCAGCTGTTTTCTTGTGTATGAGATCAGTTTGGGTGTAGGGGTGTGTTGTATGAGTGTCAACACAAATCAGAGAACGACAAAAACACAACAGTATACAATCTAACACGGCATAAAACAGGCTTTTGCAGTGTGACAAAATATTGATAAAACAAAGCATCATTTTCTCATACGCCACAATACATTAAGGACATACTACTGGCATACATTGACCGTTAAAATGTGGGGGTCAAAAATCATTTCTCTGCCCATTGGATTTCTTTGATTGGTTTATTCAGCCAGCCGCTACAAAGTTTAAAATTTGTCAGCCAAAACTACAGTCAAAAGTTTGCGAGGCACCTAAAATGCACACCCAGTATTCATGTCCAACAGCAAGAGGCATGAGTGTGTGGGCTCACTGAAAGAAAAGGAAATAAGTGTATCGCCACTCCCCTGGGAAAAACATATATGTCCATTTGAATCAAATTTTTTTTAATTGTATTGACATTTTAATGACATTTTAAATGATTAAAATGGACATACGTGTTTGTCACAGCATAGTGATGACGTATTATTGGCAAATGGAAACTCTTCCATTAACTCTTCTACGGAGAAGCAAGGTTAACCGACATAGGGGCGAATGTATACGTGTACGAATCGTATGTAAGTTTTTCATGTTACTTTGGCTGTACCCGCATTTGTATGATAAAAAGCGGCAAAGTACGCCAACAAAATTCCCAAAATGGGTGTATTTGTGACCCGCAAGACGGAACTAGTCAAGCGAAATACAAAACATGGAAAGTCGTAAATATTAAATATAAAATAAGCTTCATGCAAGAAAAAAATAACATCATTTTCTTATATACATTTCAGATTGCTTGATCGGGAACATTTATGAACAATCGGTTCATGTTCAAAACTCCTTTTTCCATACTTGCATCCTATTGCTGCAGGTGCTTCCCAAAGCTGACATGGTTTTGGTCTTGAGAAAGCGGCTGGTTCAGATTGAATCAACGGCGACTCTGCTAATAACATTCTAATGGTGCACCTACACACGATTACAGTACAATTGGATTCGATCAGAAATCATTTCATGACTGTACTGCATTGCAATTGGGTTCGGCAAATTACTGAGTAACTCGAAATCCCACTTCTACCAAGTAGGGAGGTAACAGCTTCTTGATGAATACAGGTAGCATGACGGAACACGAGTCTTAAAGCAAAGACAGCAAAGCTCATTTGCAAGTCTCATCTCATAACTATTTATGTCTTATGATAAAGCCTCTCTGTTGGCTTTTTGCCGTCGTCGTCGTCGTCGTTGTGCTCTTGCAGCAGGTAAGGTTGTCAAGTCTTGTTTACACAGAAAACAAGTTGAACATGTGTCCCCCGCATTTCCCTGGCTTCCCGCTGGACCACTACAAGCCATTTGAACAAGAATAGCACCGAATGCCAACAAAGCTCAGTGGATGCGCATAAACCACAACAGACATCGCAGCTTGTGTACATCTGTTCTAAATTCCAGCCTAATAATCCACAAGGCTTGCACATGTTTCTCACAAAGACCAAAAAAAGAAAAAAAAAAACGATAAATTTATCAAATCTCATTGCTTCTACTTATCCCCTTGCTGCTCTTTTTTTGTTTTTTTTTTTGGCATTGAGTTGGCAGGGGTAGTGCAATTGACTAAAATTGAGAAGACTTCTGATGGTTGTTGTGGAACTGATTATTGATTAATTGTGCATTTAAACCACTTGAGGCTAAGTTGATTCAGATGCAACCTGGTTTGCTGTCTGAAGATGAACATACACTGAAAAAAATGCTGTGTTGAGTTTACTGCGTTTTATTCTTCCCACTGAAAAAAAAAAAAACATCGGGAAATAAAAATAAAATGGAGTAAGTTCAACACGTGGTGGCCCAGTGGTCAACTGGTTAGCGCTTCGGGAACCAGTGCAGAGGGGCAGGGTTCAATTCCGGCTCCGCCCTTCCTGTGTGAAGCTTGCGTGTTCTCCCTGGACCTGTGTGGGTTTTCTCCGGGTACTCCAGTTTCCTCCCGCATTCCCAAGAACATGCGTGGCAGATTAATGGAACAAATTGTCCCGAGGTGTGAGTATGAGCGTGGGTGGTTCATCTCTGTGTGACCTACGATTGACCGGCAACCAGTTCAGGGTGTCCCCCGCCTACTGCCTGAAGAAAGTTGGGATAGGCTCCGGCACGCCCCGCGACCCTTGTGAGGATAAAGCGGATCAGAAAATGGATGGATGGATAAGTTCATCACTTTTTTTTTTTCTTTCTCTAATGTTGATGGTCAATAAATTTGAAAATCTGAAATGTACTTCTGGGACTATCCTAATGGACCTCCCTCACAAGGGACTAGTTTTAGCAAGTATCACAGGCAAGCTCCGAATTTCATTCCTCTTTCTTCCACATTTCAAGGCTCCCCCTACGGAGAGATTGCGTCCACTCCGGACAGTGTGAACGCTTGTGTCGCACAAGGAAATGGCGAGCTTGGATAAAAAAGATTTGAGCAAGCAACATGGCCACTCCCTGCGGTACAATCTTCCGGTGCAAATCCGAGGCGTACCAACACGGACCTCTCAAACGCAGTCACCGAGGGTGAAGTCGAGTAGGCCATCTCAGTCTTTTCGGGCTTTGTTTACCTGCTGTTCTCATGTTGAGTGGAGACATTCTTATCATCCTCACAGACAGAACATGTGTACTAGGGGAGTAGGAAGACAAACAGAACCTTTTGGTTGAAGAAAATCAGGTGAGTCTGAAGGGTTTTAAAAGAACTTGCGGTTGAAAGCGGAGAATAATGAAAGCGGTGGATAATCATAGAGAGAATGAAAGATGGAGCGAGACAAGAGGAATTTATAGAGATGCTTGATTGAAAGAGGGTGCTTGAGTCGGGGTGGGGGGGGAGGCGGGGGGG
>CAAKHF010006236.1:0-10040 GCA_901007745.1 Hippocampus kuda | reverse complement strand
ATGGTGTCGAAAGCTGCACTCAGGTCAAGGAGGATGAGAATGGAGATTAAGCCAGAGTCTGCTGCCATGAGGAGGTCATTTGTGATTTTTATGAGAGCGTTTCTGTACTGTGACGGACGGAAGCCGGACTGGAATTGTTCAAAGACTATTACAGGTGAGGTGGGAATGGAGCTGAGAGGCAACAATTTTTTCAAGGATTTTGGAGATGAAAGGAAGGTGAGAGATGGGACGTAGGTTATTGAAGTCATTGGGATCTGAACCGGGTTTTTTGAGAATTGGGGTGACAGCTGCGATTTTGAAAGAGTTGGGAACAATTCCAGAGGACAGAGAAGAATGAATAATGGCTGAAATGAATGGAAGCAGAGCGGGCAGGCAAGATTTGACCAGAACTGTGGGGAGGGGATCTAGCTGACAGGAGGAGGTCTTGGATTTGATGATGAGATCTGAGATTATGGAGGGATGGGGGAGTTCAAATGAGGATAACGGTTGACAGGGGGAGGGGTGGTCAGAGGGGGGGAGTGATAGAGAGGAGCCCAGGTGCTGGTGAATTTTGTTGATTTTTTCAATGAAAAATAGGAGGAGAGCGTTGCAAGTGTCAGAGGAATAGAAGTGAGGTGGTAGGGAGACAGGGGGTTGAGTGATTTTGTTCCAAAGGGAGAAGAGAGTCTTTGTATTTCCGGCGTTGGAACAGATGAGTCCAGAGTAATATTGCGATTTTGCTTGTGAGATGGAGTCCTTGTAGGCGGATAGTTGAGCTGTGTAAATGTCCTTGTGAGCGGAGAGACCAGTTCTTCTGTAAAGTCTTTCAAGCTGCCGGGTTTCACGGTAGGTGATGGTACGGGGTGATTTGGCGATTGAGAGTTGGAGGGTAATGTTAAATGAAATGAGGAAGTGGTCCGTTATTGGAAGTTCATCGGCAGTACAGGTGGAGGGGGTGAGACCAGAGCAGCTGGTGAGCAGCAAAGATAGAAATGTACACACATACTATACATACATCAGGGCTCCCGACTGCTCCAAAATGGTGGCGTTTGTCCGTAAATTCTCAGGCAGTACAACTCCGTTTACGAATGTTTGGCCAATAAAATGTGATGACTTATTTTCTTTTTTTAAAATTAATTCTTTAATATTTTTTGTTTCTGACAAACTTCTGCTCCACACTTCCACCCAATCGAGCAATAATACAGTGAAAATGAGTGAAAAATGTGAATGTTTGATGAGTTCAGAAAATAGATGGATGGTTTCCAAATCATTTTGTGATTCATGAGCGGCCCTAAATTTCAGGTTCAGGGCCACTGTGCTCCTGTTAAAAAAAACTTAGTCATAGCCATCTATGTATTACATCTGCAGTATCTGGTGAGGATCACTTTAATCTGTTTTGATTATTGAAACCGCAGGATACTCAAGGACACTCAAGAAATAAGGAAACAATATAAAAGACTAAAAAAGCATTGTCAACTTTATTACATGTTTGATGTATCACAATATCTTTATGATATGATCATGAGATATGAAAGCTAAGCATCTGATTCGGTGATGTTTAGCCAACGTAAATGATTTACCACAATGTTGAAGTCACGGAATGAATTAAAAACTGTTGTGCCATTCCTCTTTATGGGGGATGAAGTTAAGACATTGAAGAAACGGCCATCTTAAAATGCCACTTGAGATTAGCCTCAAAGTCTGGGAATTATGAGCCTGCGCTGGGTACGCAGGCTCAGTTCAAACCTTTAACTCTCAAAGGAATGGAATTTCCCTCCTTTCAATGGAAAACTAGTTATGAATTAAAGGTCGACGCTGAACCAACACAGCTTAACAAAACAAAACCCCCAAAAATCGGTTACTGCAGGACATGGGCAAGCAACCGGTTCAGGGTGTCCTCCGCCTACTGACCAAAGACGGCTGGGATAGGCTCCAGCACCCCCCGCAGCCCTTGTGAGGATAAGCAGATCGGAAAATGGATGGATAGATGGACATTTTGGTCAGTCCACGCTGCTCCTCCCTGCCTCCCTGCTTTTTGGGGTCCTCCAACTACTCCACCTGAATGCAAACTGACAGAAACTAGAGTACCCGAAGAAAACCCAAGAGAGAGAGAGAGAGAGAGAGGGAGGGAGAGAGAGAGAGAGAGAGAGAGAGAGAGAGAGAGGTGAAGGGGTCATCCCTTTCTAGTGAAAAGCATGCAAATTCATCGTCACGGACCCGTCCCATATCATGTTCCCCTTTACTATGTTTAATTTTCATGGACAGATTTTTAGAAACGTCCATCCATTCATTTTCTAATTCGCTTATCCTCACATGGTTTGCGGGCGTGCTGGAGCCTCACCCAGCTGCCAGTCAGCAGGGGACACCCTGAACCGGTTGTCAGCCAATCGCAGGGCACACAGAGACAAGCAAACATTCTCACTCACACTCACACCTAGGGACAATTTAGAGTGTTCCATTAGCCTTCCATGCATGTTTTTGGAATGTGGGAGGAAACACAGGCATGGGTAGAACACGCAAATTCCACCCAACATTGAGAAGTTAATGTCTAATTTTCCAGTTATTTTAAAGGGCTTTGTAACTTCCACACTTGCCATTCACATTCTGCTTCCCTGTTAACACGTAATGGCAGTGTGTCAGTGATGTGAGATTGTAATAGTCTTGCAAAGCGTTGTATGTCTTTAACTGTCAGATAGTACAATACAATACAATACAATACAATACAATACAATACATCTTTATATAACGCTTTCACAACACCTGCAGCTGCAACACAGCACTTTACAGAACAGTTAACATAAAATGACAAAATTAAGATAACAGAACACATTGCATAAAACATAGTCATAAAATTGTATCACCTTTTCCTGCATACGCCTTGTTGTTTGAAGCAGTTATAGATGAAAGAGGAGAGATTCAAAGTGTCCTTTCACCAATGGATCAGAGACGTGCTCACAACGTGCATGATGTCCCTCCCACAGGTCTGCTACAAGCTAGGTTTGAAAGTAAAAAAGAAGCTCTAGCGTCCATTGACGAAAAAAGAGATTGGTTCACTCCTCCTGTTCCATCTAGATCCACTTCAATTCCAAATACGCATCTGCGCTCCGTGTCGACGCTCCTCTCTTGTCATCCGCAGCTCCACCAGTCATCCATCCAGTGGCTGCGCAACTGTAGATTGTCCAACGGTACCGACATCTCCTCTGAACAAAACGGAGCAGTGAAAAATGCTGCCCGGAAAAAAAACACAAGCGCCCCGGGGCTGTCAAGCGGTGACAGTCAAGTAGTGCCGACATTCCCCCCATCAAAATCAGTGCTGGTACACACGTGCTGCCGAGAAGGCGCAACTATCAAGCACAGATTCTTCTCCTTCGATGAATGTCGTGGCCAAAACGCTGAAAACAGTCCACAACAGGTCCACACGAAGGATCTGTCTCTCTCTCTCTCAATCCACCTCAGGATTCAACTGCTCATTTCTGTCAGTAGTTAGATCAATAAACAGCAATGAGGCTTTCGTATTAGTGGTTCCGCATGCCCATGCCATAACAGTGTTCCTGCAAGGTTTAGAGACATGAGGTCTATTTTGGATCATGAGCTGTTCTTTTACTCATCCGTTTAGTAGTTCCTACTAGTCTGATAAAGGTTAACCAGGTTACAGCAGTCCAAAATTTGGAATCATACGGAGCCCCTAAGGGGACATGGAAGGAAAAAAAAAACCTTTACATTCCCTCACAAAGTTTTGCATTCCCTTGCAAAGGTGTGTTCTCAAAGATTATGTTCTCTCGCAAAGATTATGAGATACTGTATGGCAAACCTCTTTTTTTAAATGCGCGTTTTTGTACTCCCGGGTCAGCTCTTTTGTTAAACCCTTGCTTCACGTCTTTCGTTTATTTGGAAACCGTATTCAATCTCAAGAACAGACTTAATATCTTTGTATTTCAAGCCAATTTCAAAGTAAAATTCAATTAAAGTCACTAACAGGTGAAAACACGCCATGTTTGTTATTTTCAGTTACACGGACAATGACCCGGAAGTGCATCAACGCGCATTAAAAAGAAAACTTTGCGATAGCTCGCAATCTTTGCAAGGGAACGCAAAGGTTTTTTTTTTCTTCCATGTCCCCTTAGGTCTCCGTATAATCCTATACACAACTGGATCATTACTATTTTTTAAATAGATGGTTTATTTCAAATCTATGATGGTGCAATAGGTAATGTTGTGTCTGACTTATTCTGGATGCAACTGTACTTCGCTTTATACCTATCAATTTGGGTGGTGGGGTGGGGTGTGGGGTTGATGCATACTTAGAAATTGCCGTTCTATTGTCAGAATCTTACTCACGTTATCCACTTTGTTAAACATTTAACCACAAGGATTACAATTCCATTCATGATGCAAAAGTTTTTAATTAAAACAGTCAACATTCCATACGTTTTTTATTTTATTTGTACAGTTTCTTTTTCTTTACAAAATGTATACTTTACCACTGAATGCATTTCATGAAAAGTTGTTTTTTTAATGGAAGATACAAATGTAATACATATGTGGTTCCTCACATCAATTTGGGTCAGAATATGGAATATTATGATTCATGTGGATTCATATTGTATAGTTAAGACTATTTCAACAAATCTATTTACAGTATCTACATAGTTTACATTTCATATTTCAGAGGACATGAGGCAATAATGTCAGTAGCTAATCATACTTTGTACAATGCAACTGCTCCAATGCATTTCACATAAGATATTTATAAGGATACTACAGCAGATGTTGAGCCTGTTAAAACATAAAATCAAGAACCATATATAACATGAATAACATTGTAGAAAACCATTCATACAGCAACTTTCACAAACAACAGTTAACACCAACTTCACAGACAATTTAGCTTTCGCTCAGCTCTAAAACCAAGTCATTTGCCAAAGTGCCACCAAATATTGACAATTGTGCGTTCCAATTAAATTTGGCTACAGCGACACAGGCAAAATTCCACTTGAACAGGAATAAAGCTTGTTGGCCAGGCTGCTCCAGCAAGACGCTCCAGTTGCTGCTTGAGTGCTGAATAGAATTCCAGATTCTTCCTTTCCTCTGTTCGCATCACCTCATCATCATTGCTTTCACATTTCTCCCACTTGCGATTCCTGCTTACAGAGCTGTAAATAACACTGCGGCAACATATTTATTTCTAGTAGGCGTAATACCAGCAAGTCTCCTTCCACAGAAGGGAAGTTTTCCTTGCTCACGCAGGAGTGAGGAGTTTGGCTCTAGATCTGCCGTGACCTGTGTAAAGTGCCTTGAAAAAAACCATTGTGAAATTGTGCCATATCAACATAATGGAATAGAATAACGGGAGATAAATGGGACCCGGGAAGCTCGTCGCTCGTCCCACGAAAGGCACGCTTTATCATCTGATTGGAGGCGCACTACGCAGATATGGCGCTTTCTTTAATCGAAGTAGAACGTTTCCTGTTTGTGCAGTACACATAGAGAGCTGTGAGGGGAACGCAGCTGACTGCAGAGGCCAGTAGGATGGCAATGAAGACTTGACCAAATATAGGATAGTCCGTCACCACTGTCTTTCCCTGAAACAACAGATACAGTACATACAGTTGGTAGTCAGCCTTCACAGAGCAATTAAAGCAAATCATTCAACAATCAGACTGCACTTTCCACTTCAGTGATTCATTTGCATCTGGATCTGTTAAACAAGAAACACTCATATTTTTGTGGGTGGGACTCAGTCGTCATCTGAAGGTATTCCCCTTCCACATGCTGACTCCTGCCAACACTTTACGGACAGTCACTCGAGGGAAGTGCTTCACTTCTATCGGTCCGAAGGAAGCCTACTGTCACATCCCTATTGCGCCTCTGCACAGGCCTACAAAGGCCGTCACTGGTCATTCCGGGTGATTCCATTCATGTGATAACCTTCTGTTTTCACTCCTTTCCTCCAGTTCCTGAAATGTTTTAGGCTCTTTAACTGTTTTCGAAATGTTACACTTCTGGCTGGACGCCAGTAATTTCTCTATTCTTCAGGATATTTGCAATGTCTCTGATTGATTTTCCATGTTCTCTCTGAGGTTCACGATTACTTTATTTTCAACCATAAACGGCTCTCTGTTGTTTACAACTCTAACTGTAAATGTCATCTGCACTGGCAACCCCAATCTCTAACTAAACCTAAACATTAGCCCTGTTTGCTCAGTTGAAAAATAGTGGAGTTAAAAAAAAAAAAAATCGAAGTTGTATGCCCAATTTAGATTCAATTACTTAGAAAACCTTAAATGTTGATCTATTATTGATACGTTGATATGAAACTCGAATTTTTCAATCTTTTAGAGAGGAATGCAACCATTTGCTTGGTAAATTCTCCATGCCAGAGATGAAAAGTTGATAAATTCTGCGACCACTAAAACAACAACAATTCGGCCACGTTATATTGTCCGTCTCTATTGTCAGTTTCTCCCCACTTGGTAAGCAGGGTGCAGCTTTGGCCGCTTGCGTCACAAAGCTGTGTTCTCTTTCTCTTCCTCTTTCCCTGCTCGGCACCTCGCTAGCAAGGACTCACCCCCACTCACCCATTTTTAATATGTTTATATTTATTTATTCATATTCCAATCCACTTCTATCGTCACAAGGGTCGCGGGGCGTGCTGGAGCCTATCCCAGCTGTCTTTGGGCAGTAGGCGGGTGACAACCTGAACCGGTTGCCAGCCAATCGCAGGCTTATATTTATATTTTATATTTTATTTTTATTGATATGCTTTTTGTCTTCTACTTTCTCCCTTTCACAATTTTGCTGCTGTAAATTGGGAATTCCCCCACTGTGAGAAAAATAAAAGTTTTCTTATCTTATCTTAATGTGCTGGGAGGGACTTGAACTGATGTTTCGTTAACATCCTAAAAAAATAAGGTATGCATAAGCTTATGTAATGCAGCCCACTTTTTCATAAAACTGAAGACAATGCAAGCTAAGGTACAACAAATATCATATTGTGCCGTATTTATAAAAAGTTGGAGGCTGTAGTTAGAATGTAAATGTTCTGTTCACACATTTAAACAGGATTCATAATTTGTTGTCATGTAGTAAAATAGAAAAAAAGTTTACCAGCTCCTTGTCCCACGCTTGGTAGGTGGGTGTCCCTCCTCTGATGTAATTGACAATATAGAAGATGAAGAGGGCTATTAGGAGAAGAGGACTGACTATCATCCACATGATCTTCAAGTACCAGCTTGGACGGTGGCCAAGCATGTCTTCTATGTCTTTTTCGAACCTACGATGAGTAGAGTATCATTTCAGCAAACATTACAATTGTTTTCATTGTTTTCCTTGTAGCACAATGTCTATTGAACAATGCTAGCATACCAACCTTTTAATTCCGTAAAGGTAGCTGACAGTTACAATCTCAATGAGGACGACAAATAGCAGGGAGAAAGATGCTCCGTAGTCATTGAACATGGTAAACCAGTAATTTCCAGATGGGGTGGTGAAGGCCAGACCAAGCAGCAGAAAGATTACACACAATATCCCTGCAAGGAAAACACAGAGCACGCAGGTAATGCACAGTCCAAGGGAAATAACACTGAGAGTGCAGTGGGCCAATAAAATTTGGGGCATCTCTGCTGATTTTTTCATTTGAGGGCCGCATACAGAAAAACGTATGGTTGAAAGGGCCACTTTAAAATTCTTCTCAGTCAGTCAAAAAAGTCAGTCAAGAAAGCAGTTATATGTTGTTTGTATTGTCTCGTTCAGGGGTGTCAAACTCATTTTTGTCGGGGGCCACTTTGGAGTTACATCTTCTCTCGGAGGACAGTTAAGACCATTAAACCGAATAAATGTTTAATCATCATGTCGTATTATTACTTGTACACACACACAAAAAAAATATGGCTCACTTGTGTTGAAATCAGTCGAGCATTTGTTCAATTATTGCTCAAGTGAGTATAAACAGAGTAACAACACTATTGCAAAATGTCACCGTTATTTATTACGTCTGACATTTCGAGATTTCGGAACAGATTTAAGCAAGGATCATGGAAGTTGACACAGATGATTTGCTTTCGCGGGCCACATAAAATGACGTGGCGGGCCAGATCTGGCCCCCGGGCCTTGACTTAGACACCTGTTAAAGGTGTTAAGGCAAATAGTTGAGGATTTTTGGGGTGGCCAACAGTCCTCCCTCTCACAGAACAGATCCAACTCAGCACAGAATCCCGTGTCCACATTCAGACCTGCCGCCCCCCCCCCTCCAAAAAAAGCACAGACTGTACTAAGTGACCATTTTTCAGTTACTTGAGGATCATCAATGTGATGTCTTCATAAATCAGCCATAGAGCACAACATAGAAGAAACTATTTTTTGTTGTCATGAGCAGCTTTTTATGTTGTGCAGCGTAAACCGTCAAATTTATGTTCACACACTGTGGCAGCTGTTGAGTGAATAATCCAGCATGTCCTGAGCAGATTAATTTAAAAGTCGTTCAAAAATGAGTACAAAACAATATCCACCCAAGTCTTACCATTGAAAACTTCATTGCTAACTTTGGACAGTATCTTAAAGTCTCGTAGTGGGGTGGTGATAGCAGTCATGTTGCCCAACATGCTGCCCAATCCAATAAGCAGAAGCATGATGAAGTACAGCACTGACCATAACTGAGGTAGGGGCATGTTTTGAATGGCTTCACTGTACACAATGAAAGCCAGACCAACCCCTTCTACTGCCTGAAACAGATGAGAGGGGAAAAAAATATATAAATCAGTCTTCGGTGATACAGGAAGAGTTTCAATCTACCTTGATTTGGCCCCTTGGGAGATTGTGGATTAAAATGGATTTTGCTCAAGAAACACGTGATAAAGGGTACCGTAGCTACTGGCAGACATCTATGATTCAAACAACTCTTTGTTGTGACGGGTGGTATTCATGAATGTAAGTATTTTCATTCATAGACAAGAGCATTATTACAGATATTTTAGAGTGAAAAATTATATAGATAGTCATACCTCAGTTTTCGACCATAATCCGCTCCAGAAGGCTGTTCAAAAACCGATTTGTTCAAAAACCGAAACCACGCTCTTTAAAAAAAAATTTAAAAAAAATCTTTATTGAACATGTCTGCTCACAATGGAACGCTACACGAGGCCTCGTCTACCCGAGGAAGCGTCACTTCCTCACGTTAGGAAGGCGAGAGGAGTCAAATGGTGCATTCAAGTGCGCTCAGTTTGTTCGAGAACCGATTTTTGGTCGTAATCAGAGGCATAAAAAACTCGAAATTTTTGGTCGAAAACCGATTTGGTCGAGAACAGAGACATTCGAAAACCGATGTTTGACTGTCTATCAGGTACTAACCATGCATTTATTAAAAACAAAGAAAACATTTATTGCAAGAGGAATAAAATGATGAAAAACAAACCGTGTCTAGCTCATCGTTTAGGTTACAGTCTTCCAGTTTATCGCCAAATTCGGCAAACTGCTCCGGGTAAGTTGCATTGAGTGTTTTAATCCAGTCAAGCACATTGCTCATGTTGATAGTATCTTCTGCGAGGTTAAAGGAATTTAGCAGCAATATGCGCATCCTGGAAGGGAAGACAGTGGTACTGTTCACTCTCTAAACACAAACATTTGACAAATACCAAGCAGTAACACAGTTCCCTAAGACTAATGCCGTCAGTTATTGAATATTTAATTTACTTTATTAATAACCAAGGGCAAACGTGCACTCACTACATTTAGATCTTCAAGCAAAAACAAAGATGAGGGAAAAAACACACTGTACACTCACCTCTCCAGGCAGTTCTCATAGTTAACTGTGGCTTTAAACCCATAGATGGAAAAGGTCACGATGGAAGCAAAGATGGAAGTGCCGCTGTTAATGATGGCGACAGTGAAGGCCTGGTGCTCAAAATTATTGTTGTACTGATTGTAGCTGGAAAACGCGATGAGCGACCCAAATCCCAAACCCAGAGAAAAGAAAATCTGAGTGGCAGCATTTATCCATGCATTCGGATTGGCCAGTTCTTCCATCTAAAATCATGTAAACATACGGGTCAATATGTACAGAACAC
>CAAKHF010006235.1:0-13621 GCA_901007745.1 Hippocampus kuda | reverse complement strand
GCCCACACCTGCTCTGCGCCTTTCACCGTGAGCAACTCCAGAGTGGAAGAGAGTCCAACCCCTCTCGAGAGAACTGGTACCAGAGCCCAGGCTATGTGTGGAGGCAAGTCCGACTATATCCAGTCGGAACTTCTCTACCTCGCACACCAGCTCGGGCTCCTTACCTGCAAGAGAGGTGACATTCCACGTCCCTAGAGCTAGCTTCTGTAGCCGAGGATCAGACCGCCAGGGTCCCCGCCCTTGGCCGCTGCCCAGCTCACATTGCACCCGACCCCTTTGGCCCCTCCCATGGGTGGTGAGCCCATGAGAAGGGGGACCCACGTTGCCTCTTCGGGCTGAGCCCGGCCGGGCCCCATGGGTGTAGGCCCGGCCACCAGGCGCTCGCCAACGAGCCCCACCTCCAGGCCTGGCTCCAGAGGGAGGCCCCGGTGACCCGCGTCCGGGCAAGGGAAACTGAAGTCCATTAATTTTTGTCATCATAAGGGGTCTTTGAGCCGTGCTTTGTCTGGTCCCTCACCTAGAACCTGTTTGCCATGGGTGACCCTGCCAGGGGCACAAAGCCCCAGACAACTTAGCTCCTAGGATCATTGGGACACACAAACCCCTCCACCACGGTAAGGTGACGGCTCACGAAGGGGCTAAACAAAATAAAAACTAAAAAAACAAAAGCAAACTGAAACTGCATTACACATTTATAAAACGAACTGTCATCACAGAGAAATGGTCCTTTGTTTTCATTTTTGGCACTTTTGGCATTTTACTGTCTATGACACCTTTTAATGGCCAGCTGTTGTGTACGACACTTTTTAATGCCCGATTGTTGCTGTGCAGTTAATGTAGTTAAGAGATAAAGTAAATGTAAGTGAGCATTATCAAAACAAATGGTTATGATTTCCAGTTGTAATATGTGTGAATATGTATGTAAAGGCCTTGAACAACAGCAAACTAAAAAGTTTTATTTATCGTAGCCAATGTATTAAAAAAAAGAAAAAGAAAATATTAAGCCATGCATGATTAGATAAAGAGGGAAAGGTCACAGCAGGTTGATGCATCTGTCTCATTAGCTTCTTTATTTGTGTCCTTTCGTTTACCCTTCATTAGCCTGCATGTTTTATCCTCTTTTTCTTCTTCCCTAAATCTCTCCATTCATTAGGCCTACCGCTCTCCATTTTTCCCTCTCGGCGTTTTGTTTCTAACTATTATGGCTTCCAATAGTGTGTCTGTCTTACTCAAATGTCACCAGAATTTCTACACCGCATACTACTTTTGACACGAGCACTATGTGTGGTAGACAGGGCGTAGGGATTAATTTGCAGTGTGTGCACCTCAGCACTAGACAGGAGTAGAGACTGTGACTGAGGCTAGCCTGACAGCAGAGATGGTGTGTATGTGTGTGTGTGTGTGGGGGGGGGCGCTCTCTGGAACGTCTGCTGCTGCACTTGTCACATGCACAAGTAACAGAGGGAGGATCAGGTGTGGCTTGTAAGCATGGAGGAGACAGATGTATACGGTGGGTGAGGTTAGAGATGGCTCATGAGCTTGATAGCTGTAATAGTAAGTGGAAGGAGATGGATCCTTGTACAAAGTGGAAAATAGCTCCTGTACGTGCCCCAAAAATTACATGTGTGTTATTAATGAATTATGAATCATGAGTCATTTAAAAAAAAGAAATTTTCAGACTTTTTAAAAAGTCACTTACACTAATCACTCATGGACTGTTTCAAATGATTTTAAAAAATACTTTTTTTTCTTAAAACTATTATTTTAAGTGTTTTTTTTTCCCCCCTCCTATCGCACACTAATGCAATCATGTCCCCTTATGGTGACGACTTATTTCCATCACTGAACTTATTGATTTTCCCGTCTGCAAACATAGATATATGTCTTGTAATGCAGCAGCTTTATTTAGCATGGAATTACTCTCCATAATCGCAGCTACTCCGGGAAATCTGAAAATATATTGGAGTGAAGCTGACATCCTAAACGACTATTAACTTCCTCCATAAATGGACTGCTCCCACTATGGCATACATAGAGCAAAGATATTGTGACTCCTGTGTGATGCATGGTGGTGAGGACAAGTTTCCTGTTGCAGTGCAGTTCACAGTTGGTACTATAACAGTTCAAACTAGGTTTAAGTGCTACTTCAAGGTAAACATCGCTGTGCTGCAGAGAACCTGACAGTTTCGATTGCATCAATGAAATAAAATGTCTCTGGTACTTTTATTCAAGCCTCACTATGGACCATATCATGGAATCCGTGACTGGCTGCTGGAGAGCTGGCTAGATTCTTCCAAAGCCTGTCAGGTGCTCTGTGTGTAGCTTTCTTATTCTGACATTCTTGCATGAGTCGGGGTGTCAGTCATCTTGCATAGAAAAAAATGTCACATTTACTCACATTCTAGATTACAAAGTACATATTGTTATTTTATTTATTTATTTACACCCTTTTTAATACTTATTTGTGGCTTGTTGACGTAGTCGTATTGTACTGTGGGCGGCAAGTTTTCCTTTGGATTTGCAATCACTGCTATTCTTTTGTGCATGCATTTGGAAAAAGTATATATTTAATGAAATACAAAGCAAAGCAAAACACACTGGAGGAATTCATTTTTGATACGCCCACTCAGCTGAGAATTTGAGATATGCCAAGCTTTTTACATGTGAAGAAATGTGTGGTCAAGATTCTAGAACCGTATTTTTTGCGATGTTTATTTCAGTGGCAAATAATTTGATGAGAGAGTTTGACTGTCATTGTCACGAACGTTTAATGTTGTATTCAACTGATCTCGGAGAAGGCATGCACCAGAAGACCCATTAGACCAAGGGTGTCAAACTCATCTTTGTCGCGGGCCACATTGTAATTAAAACCCTTGTGCCTCGCAGGTACACTTCCTGTACACCTGCATGCGTTGTGTTGCAAAAGCAAACGCATGCCATGCATGGGTTTCAAACCTGTGGCATGCATTTGTTTTTGCAACACAACGCATGCAGGTGTACAGGAAGTGTACCTGCGAGGCACAAGGGTTACCGTTTCCCTTGGAGGGCCATTATGACTGTGAGACCATCTAAAGAAGGCACAAATAATGGTTTCTTCATCTATTTAAGTAACCGTAATGAGGGGTTTGGCCACATGAAAATGCTTATAATCACTCTCTTATGTATTACATACATACGTTCAAATGTTGGGGAAAGTATTCAAAAAAATGGTTTTCATGGTTTTGTTCTGTCTGTGGTTTTTGTTTTTGTTTGTTTGTTTTAGGATCAGCTGGAGTGGATGGCATACCTCTTCAGTGGCGCACCAGTGTCTTGTTTCCAATCAAGCCTAGTCAAGTATTTAAAGACTGCCAAGATCCCAAGTCCCTGTCGGATTATTGACCTCTCTCGCTGTTTCTGCTCAAGTGATATTTTCTAGGTCGCTTGCCCACGTTCATAGTCGCTCTTGTTTCGCGAGATTCTTGTTTAGTAAGTACTTGGGTTCTCAAGTCATTTTGGACTAGTCTCGCGAGTTTGCATTCCTGTCATTTTGTTTTGAGTACTTTGGTTGTCAAATTTACCTTGTCGTTTGCAAGCACTTTCTTTTCATATCTGGTTTTCCGGCCTTGTTTCCTTGAAGCGATTTCTCTTCATACTTTGTCAGTACTTTGGTTTTCTAGAAATTAATATTTTTTGCAACACAGTTAACCTGACGCTGCAGTTTTGGGATCCACACTCCACCTGGATCGTGTTCGGACTGTGTCAGTAAAAATTTGAGAAGAGGGCAAATACTTTTTTTGCGGCATTGTATTTTTGTTCACCTATGCCGGTGTTGCAATAAATAAATACATAAACTGCTGTGATTAACTAAAAGCTCTCCAAATGACTGGGAATAACACTCAACACATCCCATTAAAACAGAATATGTATGGTTTTTTTTAAATTTTATATTCCATAGGCGTAACAATGTAACTTTAACTTGCACCTTTAACTCATTACACTATAAAATCAAGATCACAAATACTGAACCGTCGCAAACTTTTATGGTTTGACCATTTAACATATTGAGCTTTCTTAGCGAGTCACAATCGCTGATTAGAAATACAATATAAATACACATACAGCACATTTGACAATAAAGTTGTACTTGCTACTAGATAAACTTAACCATTACGTGCGCCCACCACACTATGCACACCAATACAGGATACCACGGCCAGAGTAAAATCATTTAGAGGAGTGTCTGTGAAAGTTTCGGAGGGTATAGACTCGGGAGTAATGAGCATGTCTGAGATAAATAATGGATTGCCTTCATTCACATTATAGAGGAAATGACTGTAATAGTGCTTGCTGGGTGAAAGACCTCCATCAAACACATTAACACTCAGGACAAAGACGGAGAGGAAACGGGGACACGGAACGCAGTGAAGGAGGAACGTGAAAGTGGATAACATGGAAGCAAAAAATAGAGGCATACATCCTGTTTTGTATGATCTTGCACTAAATAAAGTGAGGAAGGGAATGAACTATTTTTGAAGATACAGGATTTATTGATGCACCTGGGAACGATATTACCTCTGTGACTAATAAAGGGGGAAGGAAGGTTTCTTGCTGCCATCCCAGCATCTTCCTTCAGCCAGCCTACTCCACTTCTCTCCCACTCTCTCCCCCTCTCCACTGTGCTCTCTCTGGGCATTAGAGAATGGTCTGAATGTGAGCCTACAATAGTGGAGATAAATGGGATTTGAAATGCATGCAATAAGGAGTGGCAGTCATTAGACAGTAAGTGAGCCAAACGAGTTGTTAGGACATGAGCAGCGCTAGTTGTTAGGAAAGGATGAAGTGACGGAGAGACGGAGAGATGAAGGGAAGTAAGAAGGCCACTGGCTGTTTGTTCGAGGACTAAGTGCTGGATAATGAGATCAGACTGACATGACCCGGTCCCAGAGCTGAGAGAGACAGCTTCGCCATTTCACTTCACAATTTGCCTCGACAATATATCTTTCCACCTCATTCCCTTTGTTTTACACGTACTTTCTCTTTCTCTTTGTGCTCCTCTCATTAAGTAACACCACCGTTCTTAAGAAAAGACGTGAACTGTGTCAGGAAAGGGCATGTGAGCTCCAATATGGATTCATTTTTCATTCTTTTTTATGACACATAAATCATACGGTGACGGAACTGTGGTAAATAATGTAAGAATTGGGGATGACTTCAAATCACTTCAGAGTATTTGTAAAAATAGTGAACTCACCAAGACACAACAATAGCACTACTGCTCCCATTATTGTCCAGAAGACATTATGTTACTGTATTGGCAAATTAAGTTTGGTTGATTAATGCGTAGGTGGCTCGGTGTCCAGTGGTTAGCGTGTTGACCTCACACTGCAGAGGTGCAGGGTTCGATTCTGGCTCCGGCCTCCCTGTGTGGAGTTTACATGTTCTTCCCGGGCCTGCGTGGGTTTTCTACGGGTAGTCCGGTTGCCTTCCACATTCCAAAAACATGCATGGCAGGTTAATGGAACACACTAAATTGTCCCTAGGTGTGAGTACAGTGTAAAGGTTTGTAAGGTTGTTCTTCCAGACCATTTTGCCACTTGTTGTGGACGGAAAATTACATTACAGTTGTGCAAGGGCACAGGAACAGCCAATCACGGCTCAGCTTGCGAACATCACATGACCAAACTCAGAAAACAGGTGAGGCAGCAAAATGGAAGCCCCCTGAGATGGATAAAAACATATGGATTTTGCTGCTTGATTAAATTCATGTTTCAGAGACTTTTTTTGTGTTGTATCGACAATGGCTATAGAAGCTGTCAATCTTGATCTAACATTTCATGTCAGCGCTGTTTGAATAAGTTACTGTATCTGTCAGTCAGATTTTTTTTAAGTTATTTTATGAGCTTTGCATAATGGTCCATTGATTTGCAGTGTTCTCACACAAGATCCCACAGGCCAAAAACATGTTGGCTCAGTTCACTGAAGACTCTAAAGTGTTCATCGGTGTTAATGGGAGTGTGAATGATTGTCTGTCTCCCCTTGATTGACAGGTAAAGAGTCCAGCATATCCCGCCTCTTGTCCTTTCCTATGTTTGGTGCGATAGGCTCCCACTCCCCATGACCCTCAGAAGAATAAGCTGCAAACAAGATAGATGGATTGATAAATGGTGTATTTTGTTAAGGCAAATGAATACTGAACTCATGATTTTTGTTTTGGCCCAAAGCAGATATGTTGGAAAGGGAAAACCAGAGCAGCTGTGGGCCATTTATTCAGAAGACCACATTCCACTCTTGTTTAAAATGAGTCCAGGTGGCCATTGTTTTTGCCAAAGTTAGAGGGGTCTTTGGGAAGTGAATAGTCATTATTGGGAGTTTGACTGACACAAGACTGGTTGCATGCAACCATCAGAGTATTTATGGCAGCTTCGAGGTGAATTTGCAATGCTTGAGTCGGAAAATATGCCTTGGGAAGTTATGATTTGGGATCACTTCATTGGCTTGCTTGCAAAAGCAAATGATTATGTGTCAATTAAACTTAGTGCATGAACTCCTGTGTTGGTCAGGGCAGGCACAACATTCTGAACTACCTTGGTCGCTTTGGTCTTGAACTTTGCCTATTTAGCATGGTAGAAGAAGAACAAAGCATGATTTGCTGGATTTGATATCATCCAACAGTTTCCTAAAAGAATGGATAGTGCAAAGGTTTGACTTCTCATCTATCTTTCATATTTTAAAAACATAGAGAGCCCTGACTGAATGTCTCACTCTACCTTTTGCAACACTGTTATGCATATGATCAGAATAAGACAATTTTTTCTTTTTTTTTCTTGACTTATGTAAGTAGGTTTGTCCTCTTGGTCAGCGGTAACAACTAACTAAACAGTTATTTTCAACTCCTGAGAGAAAGCTAACATTTTTTTTCTGGATCTGCAACCCTGCTGCTTTGATTAGAGTGACAGGCTTGCACAACATTAACAGGGTTCTCTCACCTCCATTTTAGTCAGACTTTAGAAACAATTTTTAGATGTTATTTTAATAGTAGGAGTAGTATTATTGATGTGCAGCAGAAAATCAGAACAGAGAAGGAGTCCAAATGTCCTCCAATTCTGGAATGACCTATGAAATGTTGGAGAGAAGTGCAAGGGCCGTAAATAAAATGGTAGAGGGGTGGGGGGTTGGGGGGGCACTAAAACATTTCCCGTTGTCTGTGCAATCAATGGGGATTGTTTGGTGGTTATACAACAAAATATACAACCTGGGATTTGTCAAACATGCTGTTGTGAAGACCCCAGCTGGAATTCGTTTTTCATCTTTCTCTCTCACACATACACATGCGCCTGTGTGTACACACAAAGTCAAAGTGAGTATGCATAAAGAACCACATTTGTGTCTCCCAATATCCTTTGTTTCAAAATGAAAGACTTTTGAAAATATGGCCAATGCATGTGGCATACTCATGATTTTGGGCTTAGCTGTGAATCATAATGAGGTGGACACCTGCTGTGTGTCTAGAATTCTATTACACACAGTGGGTGTGTCAAAAAAAAAAAAAAACAGCACCATTTTCATTAGTTTTCGTCCATTCATTCATCTTCTGAACCGCTTTATCCTCACTAGGGTCGCGGGGGGTGCCGGAGCCTATCCCAGCTGTCTTCAGGCAGCAGGCGGGGGACACCCTGAATCGGTTGCCAGCCAATCGCAGGGCACACAGAGACAAACAACCATGCACGCTCACACTCACACCTAGGGACAATTCAGAGTGTTCAATCAGCCTGCCATGCATGTTTTTGGAATGTGGGAGGAAACCGGAGCACCCGGAGAAAACCCACGCAGGCCCGGGAAGAACATGCAAACTCCACACAGGGAGGCCGGAGCTGGAATCGAACCCGGTACCTCTGCACTGTGAAGTCGACGTGCTAACCACTGGACCACCGGGCCGCCCAGTTTTCGTCCAACTTAGTTGATATTTTTCGATGAGGCCTTTGATCTGTGCGGCCAATTTTTTTTTTTTTTTTTTTTGGGCTGATGTGTACTTGGGTAAGGGTAAGGGCAAATTAAATTGCTGTCCACTCATTAAATAGTATGCTTTCTTTAAATTAAACGGTTCATTTTACTGGGATTGAAAAAAATGGCTTGCATGGGCAAGTGTGAGCACACAGACTCGTAATAACAAACACAGGGACCCTACAACCCTGAGAGCACAATACAAAACTTTTCAGGCGAGGTCCCCTATCCTTGCTCTGTGGACCGGTACCACACCTGCTCTTGTAATATGTGGTATTCAACTTGTTAATGAGGCTTTGAAACTCTCAAACCTATCTCGCCACATTGAGACAAAGTAACTTCTATTAAAAGACAAAAATGTTTTGAAAGAAAGAAACTTGATCACATAAAAGACAGTTATTCAGGTATGCGCCAACTGCGTCACTAGATCCTACCTCCTTCCAAGCACACCTTTAGTTGACTTTTTGGAGACCCGATCTGGAAAAAATAACAAAATGGAAATTGTGTCCGTGTGTGTGACTCAAACTTCCTCTTTTACTCCCCCTATTACAACAAAAACAAATTGACCACAGACGTGTTGAGTTGCATGAAACAAACAAGGATGGGTTGCAGCAGCATTGCTGATATTTCCCGACAGACAGATTATAATAATAATAGGAATATAATATATAATCGGACAATAGGAAGAGATGGCATGCTTTTTGAACATCTGACAGACCACACGCTAACAATTTTGCTAACAATAGTCTCGACTCATCAGCGAAAACTCACGTACGTCTTGTCATCGTCATGAAAAAAAAGGGAGTTAACAAAACGGTCCACCCCTGACAGACACCCATTTTTGGCTGCTGTAATGACTCTAGAGGTCCTGAAAAAAAAAAAAGGATAACAGCTCGACGTAACGTCCTACTTTATGGTCATTTAAAGCTTCAAAGAGCACACTTTTCCTTGTACTTAAATGTCACAGCAAATTTAAAGGTGAAATGTTTCGTCTCAGTTTCCCGAGTGTTTACATCCTCACTGGCTTCTTTTTCAAACTATTGTCTTAATCCACAAAGCTAAATAATTCACGACCTCCTCAACTGTCATTTTCACTTTCTGGACATCAGTGTTTTTGTAATCCCACCCCCCACCACCCTTATGTAGACATCTCACATTCATTACCACATAGCCTTGGCTCCCTCTGCTCTCCCCCCTTCTGTAGTGCTCAATTACTCTGTCTTCCTGGGGCAAGCACTGGTGTCAAGCTACTGTAATGACTTTCTGATTATCTGTCTTTATGTGATGAATGAGATGGAAATGTACCACCATGGCCAAACGGTCCTGGCCCGGTGCCAAGCTGCCACACTACACTCAGCGAATGTCAGAGAGGAATGGACAACTAAACAAATAACATTAGATAGTACGAGAGCTCCCATTTGCCTTTTTCACATTATTTTTTCTCAGCTCACCGTTCCCTTTTGTAAGGTACCCGAGTGGGACGAGGGATGAAGTTGACCCGTGAATTTGGCATCTTCCGAGGTATTATCAATGGTGTCAGAAGTGTGATGGCATCAACCGCAACGTGGACAGTTTAACATGAGACTGAGACTCATTATCAACGCTCTTCTGTGTTGTTAAAAGCAATTGTGGCTGTTGGGCCGATGTCGCCACACATCTAATTAGCTCATTGCACCGAGCGGCATCAAATTCTGTGAAATCACAAATCAGATACATTCATATCCTTCGGCCATTGCGCTGAGAGACATCAGCTATGTGAACGCACAATTCAGATGAGTCACTGTCCTTATTTGATGAGTTCTGTCTGAAATAGGCGACAACAATTAAATCCCAGCTCTACTGTTACAACTGATGCACCAACTTACTGGAAAGCCAGTATGAAAGCAACTTTTGTGTTTTGCCGCTTCAATATTGAGGAGTCCATTTTGGCATTGTTCAGGCTGTGACACAATGCATTGTGTTGGACACAAGAAGGCAGAAAAAAGTAAAATCCCATTGACCGAACAATCAATTAAGCGGTGACTTTGGAGGAGAGACACGTGGACAGCTGTAATGGAGTCGTTATGAGCGATAAAGACTTTGTAGCATCCCAGTGAGAAATAGGCTTTGCCACCACTTTGGTTGACGTGCTCATTGTATAGATGTAGTGAGGGGCACTTGTCATAAAAGCAGGCCCATTAAGGGCAAAATCATCTGCCGTTGCATCTTAATCTACAGGTGTTGCATGAAGCAAAGTGATTGTTCACGCCTGACTTTGACCTTCAAAAAAAAATCTTCTATTGATTTTTCCCCTTTCTTCCAAATGAGTGTTGATGCCTTTTCAGCCTCAGATGTGCCGGGCCTGAAAAATGAACTTGAAGCAGCCGTGGCAAACCGTTAATGCCAGGGTGGACCCGACTCCATTGAAGCCAAACACCTGAGGGAAGCAGGCCCAGGTCCACATTGCTACTCAGCCCCCCTCCCACATCTCCAGTCCTATTATTCATCCCTTTTTCCAATGCCTTTTTATGCTGCTCAATTACCCCTACTGTGGCCCAGTGTGAACACTGTAATGACATTCTGATTATCAGTCTGTAAATGAGAAATTAAATGAGTATGCGAGGCCATGTCGGAGAAAGAATGGAACAACTAAAAGCCTTTCAAAAATGGAGGGAGAAGGAGCGGCAGGATGGGAGGGTGGGTAATGGCTGAGTGCACCACTCTTGTGATCATCAACATGAAGGTAAAAAGAGAAAACATTTTCAAGCACACAATAAATGTATGATATTTCACTTTGGAATTTAATTGCTTCCATTTCAGGTCCTCGTGTAGTTTAACAATGAATTGAGGTCCTTTGATTTGAAAGAATGAGTCTGCTAGAAAGAAGCCATGTTGCTCATGAAAATATGTCCCGGCACCCGAAAGCAGAGCTCCACTTCATATGCTAAATCAGACTGAATCAAAATATAAATCCACACCTGCGCTATGTGCATAACATACATTCACATTAGGGTTTTTTTTCCAGTGCAGTACTTTAAGAATGTGACAAAATGTCAAATACATTTTCTTCGCCAATAAAGACAGATCATCCAGTCACTGACCCATGGCTGCTAAAACTATGCAGGATTAATGGTTCTTTGTCAATATGCGTGATACTGCATGCTAAAAAGATATTACACATCCCCTGCCACCTCATAAATGATTTTTCATGGCTCACACAGATGACATTGCACAGCAATTATCCATATTAGTTGTTGTCAATGCTTATGCCACAATAAAGTGTAAACATGGAAACAATCTGGCCCAATAAATTGATCCCTCCCATCCTCGCGCATCAGTCTCATTTCAGCCCAATCAACAGCAGTGCTCTGCAGCCTTTACTTCTACTGGAGTAGTTATTAAAAGCTTAATCAATCGCCTTAATTGATTTTTTTTTTTCAGGCAGAAAAACTCACAGTATAACAGATGTGATTGTCAGACAGGAAGTAGCAACTCCATCGGTGGTAATTGGGTCTTCATGGATGGATACATAACTGAGAGGTCTAGAATTAGAAGTTACCAAGGCCTTTGTGAGTGGAAGTATAACTCAAGTTCAGCCACGGGACGAATCTGCATGTTCAATTTACTGGTGGAGTAGTCTGACATTTCAACACTACTTTGAACGAATGTGCAAATACCAGAGGTGGGAATAAGTCGCAGATGTACAAATCGCAAGTAATAATAATAACAATAATGCATCAATTTTCTACAGCGCTTTGCCGGCCACTTAAAGATGTTTCACAATGGATTCATAATTCATGCTTTCACACAGTCATGCTCTGGTGGTAGGAAACGACGCTCTGTAGTCACAGCTGCCCTGGGGCAGGCTGACGGAACCAAGCTTGCCAATATGTGCCTACTTTTCCTCCGATCACCACCAAGCATTCAGACGCAAGTCTGAAGTCATACTCTTTGGGTCTCAAGCAAGTCTCAAGTTACAGTCAGAAAAGAAAAAAAAAAAATCAAGCAAGTCGAGTTCAAACCAAATTACAAGTTGAGTCAAGTCATTACTTGGTTCGAGAAAGTCGTAAGTCAAGTAATAATAATAAAACTAATAATAATGATGGCACGGTGCTTGCATGGGTTTTCTCCAGTTTCCTCCTGCTTCCATAAACATGCATGGAAGGTTAATAGAACACTCTAAATTGTCCCTATCTGTGATTGTGAGTGCAGACGGTTGTTCGTCTATGTGTGCCCAGCGATTGGCTGGCAACCAGTTTAGGGTGTGCCCCACCTGCTGCCCGAAGACAGCTGGGATAGGCTCTCGCGTGCCTGTGACCCTCAAAAGGATAAGTAGATTAGAAAATGGATGGATAGATGAAAATAATAATAATAATAAGAAGAAGAACAATTAAAATCATACATTAAACTATTTCATTTTAAACATTTTTCAAAACTGTCAAGGATACTACTGTACATCAATCAAACATGAAATAAATAGAGAAAAAATACAGGGGAAAGAAGTTAAAGTGCATCTATGATACTGAACGGATATATTTTGAGTTTGTATTTGAATGTAATGAGAGATTCGGTGTCGTGGAGGTCAGGGGCACAGAGTCACAGATCTGGGGAGCTCCGCTTCCCATGGTACTGAGACGAGCAAAGTGTGCAGTCGGATGGAGGAGGAGGACCTGACGGTGCAGGCTGGAGCTGCGATATGGGGGAGGTCAGACAAATATGGAGGGATGATGTGAATGGCCTTGAAGGTATAAAGCAGGAGTTTGAAGTGGATCCGCTGTCTCACCGGGAGCCTGTGAATTTTGCTGGAGGATAGGGGTATTGTGATGGGAAGAGGGCGATTGGGTAATGAGGCATGAAGCAAAGTTCTGGACCGGTTGGATCTTCTGTACGGACTGGTGATGCAGGTCAAAGAAGAGAGATCTGCAATAATCAATATGGGAGGTAACAAGACTATAGACCAGGGTAGTGGTTTATTGATATGTGAATGCTATGAAAGTGTGCTGTCATGGATGACACCCAGACTATTAACCTGAAGGGAAAGTGCAGGACCGAGCCAATCTGATGTCCTGGGCGAGATTTTATTTGGCACCCCCCTCCATTTCCCATTTCCATCCACTTACAAAAGAAGTTGAGTTTTTCACATCGCCTTTAATTTAAAAGATAACATGTCACGCAATTTACTTTGTAAAATATTAAATGCAATATATTTTTTTCATGTCATCACTGTTGCGTTACTGTCAATTTGACAGCAAGCAAAGTCAGCAGGTACCTCACTTGGTCCTCGACAAACCAGCTGTGTCCCAATTGTGTCAGTCAGAACTGAAGGCCAATTAACACCAAAAGCTCATTCTCAGGCACAGCACTTGGTGGGATTTTTCATTGAGGCACTTCTATTCAAGAGAAAATGGGATTGTCGTTGGTGTACATGAAAGTCACCGCATTTATAGTGTTTATAAAAGTAACATTTAAAAAAGCAGACACACCACGCAAAAACACTCATTCACACACACACACACACACACACACACACACACACACACACACACACACACACACACAGTATATATATGTATTTGCTCTCGCAACCTCAACTTGGTAGCACAACTGCTTCAGAGTCATGAATAATAATGCGCCGACCGTACATGAAATGCTACAAGGCGGG
>CAAKHF010006234.1:0-26165 GCA_901007745.1 Hippocampus kuda | reverse complement strand
GGGGGGGGGGGGGGGGGGGGGGGCGGCTTCTCGACGATGAGAGCTCCGCAAAGCCACAACGTCTTGAAGAGATCTGGCTCAACGTGACCGAGTAACCACAATCACTGATAAGTAGTGTGTTAAGTCAACCCTGGCTCTCTTAATCTAGCTCTGAGTATGTTCGCGTGGACTTCAATCAACAAGAACAGCCCACAATCCTTCACAAATACGAGGCTGAAAGCGACCGAAGCGAGAGGCGAGGCAAAGCTGGTATTCAATAGCTGTTAACACAAAATACAACGCATTCCGGGACACCGGTCGGAGGTTGTTCTGATTTCAAACCAAATTTTTCCAACGGGAATTAACCCTTTCAGGGACAGCGGTTACGACAGTGGACAG
Organism: Hippocampus kuda; assembly: GCA_901007745.1. NCBI lineage: Eukaryota > Metazoa > Chordata > Actinopteri > Syngnathiformes > Syngnathidae > Hippocampus > Hippocampus kuda. The sequence continues at coordinate 25,787 of CAAKHF010006234.1, read as the reverse complement.
CTTATTGTGTTATCAGGTTACAGGGTGCATGAATTAAAACCTCAATGAACCACACAAGCAATTCAGCACCTTGCATTGTGTATTAGAAAAGGCCAAAGAAAACGCAAAACAGACATCCAGTTCTTTGGATGCTTGCTGAACTCAGATCGCATGTGATAGGCCGGCAATTGGCAATGAACAGCTCGCCACTTCAGAGGCATATTTTTGGCTAAAAATGTTGATCGAACTCTGAATGGTACGATATTGCCGGCGCTCTAGAGTACTTCAGAGATTCCGCTCGACCGGTTTTCATTAATTCCTTCATGGTCCCAATCATGAGGGCGAGGGTTGCAGCTACCAAATATTTGCTTGAATTGAGCATGTAATTGGGTCGAGTATTTGGGTAATCTGATAAAAAAAAATTTGATTGCATTACTAAACGCATTAATATGAATGCAAGGTGCATGTATTGTTTTTATTCGTACATCTACATGGCTGAGTGTGTATGGCTTTAAAAAGTGGTGCCTGACCTGGTGAATGACATGGGACTTGGCGAATGAGAGTGCAGAGTTTGCTTGCTGATAACTGCATGTTAAGTGACTCCGTGTGAGTTGTGGCAGGAGGGAAACTCGTGGATGAACGTGCTTATTATGTTTGTTTTCTGACCATTTGTTCAATGAAGAGTCTTTAGGCAGAGATTTTGCTTCAACTTTTCGAATTATTCGATGAACCCTTTCATGCACCCTGTAACCTGCTAACATGGTGAACCGTCCACTGTAGTCACCGCTGTCCCTCAAAGGATTAATTATGGCACGGACAAAGCGAATGAATTTCACACACAGGTTAGCGATCTCATCAGCGCCCATATCTGCTTTGCTGAGCACGTTAAGATGTGGAGTATAACTGTCGCATGAAACTTAGAGGTCCCGGAAAAGAGTTATCTTTTTACAAATGCTGCTTGCAGTGCAGGCGTCGACTCGTCCTTCTGTCATAATGATGTCATGCAATGTTTCTGGATACAGGGTCATGTATGTCACTCAATGGGTTGGTCTTTTTGAAGTTTCTCATGCACATTAGTTCCAATCTGACGAGTCATACCCACATTAAAAAAAAAAAAAAATCCTTACACTTAATGCTATCCAGATAGGCACCTGTTTTAACACATGTCAATCAGCTGCTAAAAACAATGACTCATCCTCTGGGATAAGTCTGAGCAAAGTGGTTAACAACTTTACAACTCTGACGTCTGCTTTAAGGCATAACTTCTCCAAACTCATCAATCTAAGGAAAACCAGCTGGAAGATAAATGGACTTCGGATCGGCGCGACTTTGTTGATTCTCATGACAAGCCCCGGTTACGCAAGAAGGTGCAGCGACACGCTGGGCTGCGAGAGGTGAGAACTGCAGTACTGGCAGCAGATCTGACGAGGCAATCTAATGACCAGTCACCTGCGTTTAGGAGAGAAAAAACAGACATCCACGCCTTCTTCCTCGCTCCTCGGGGGCATCTGGAAGCGCAAGCTGCACCAGACATCAAACACTGGTAATGAGAGCAATTGGGAAAAGGTGTGTCCAGGAAGTGAGGGGTGTGAAGAGGTTGTCAAGAGGGAACAGTTGTTGGGTACAAGAGAGGCGACGGAAACAGGCCAAGCTCCACGGGCCACAAATTCAAACCGGTCGGACGGTCTTGCCAGCAAATCGCCAGAGGATTTAAAGAAAAAAAAAAATGGGGGTGGGGGGGTTCAAATGTGTGGTGCTACAATATATCTCGAACATCATTATGAATTCATCAAAAACATGGACGCCCCATTTTCGCAAACATTTTTTTTTCAACAAGCACAAAAATGGACACTGGTGTTTTTCACAGGACAGCGACGGCATGTCATCTGTTGTCCATACCCTCACCCGATGAAGATCGAGAAGGAATTGGTTCGATTAGCGGTCACGATAACGGAAGCGGAACCACAATTGTCATCCCCGGGACAAAAAAAAACTGTCACCCATGTGTCCGGTACAGTAATTCCTCGTTTATCGCGGTTAATGGGGACCAAAACCACCCGCGATAAACGAAAATCCGCGAAGTAGCGACCAATTAACATATACAGGTAAAAATTATATATATATATATATATATATATTATATATATATATATATTATATATATATATATTTTTTTTAAAAGTCCGCAAACAGTCTGGGACAAGCTGCAAAACAACAGCGAGTCACATAGAGCAACCTATACAGTACTGTAATCCATGTATATGGAAAGAAAAAAAAAATATATATTTTTTTATATATGAATATGTTTGAAAAAATCTGCAATGCACCAAATCCGTGATAAACAAACTGCGAAATAGCGAGGGATCACTGTATATACCATTCAAATTTGGAAACAAGTGGGCCAAGTCTCTCGCCACTGCAGTTCTGAAGTTCCTGCAGTGCAAAAGCTCTGTTTTCCTCACCTCGGGAGTTCTGTTCTTAGTGTTTGACACAAATCACAACCTTTCCAGGGGTCAGATAAGCAGCAATTGGCCCGGGTGTATTGTCTTTGTGGTTGAACCGCCTTATCTTTGTTCCTGTCAAAGCCATTTGATCAAATGCTATGCGAAACATGTGGAGAAGCCGGCCAATTTGTATTCCCCTGGTGTTGCATGTTGCCGTGTGGGCTGGCGGGGGGCATCAAAAGGTGGCTGCAACCCAAGACGGCGGGGTCGGGACACAGGGTCACGGGTTTAAACCTTGCCCCAGGAAACCATTTTAGAGGTCATGTGTGTTTGCTTAAGAGAGAGGCAGAGTTGAAGATTTGGGCTTTGAGAGGCAGCCGCCCAAGACATTCCACCATAGAAATTTTGCATCAGGTAGAGCTAATTACAATGCGCTCATCGCATTCCACTGCACAAGGAAGGCAAAACTGATTTGGATTCAGTCTATTTGGAGGCACTTAATGTTAATGGAAGCAGACAGTCATTGAGAAATGGTGGCGACAGCAATCAGTTTACAGAGAGTATCAAGATATCATTTCAGCTGCGATGATGACATGCATGAATTTTTGTTCATTAAGTTCTTGCTGTTTCATCAGTCAAAGCTGAAACACGGTAGTACTCGTCTTTTAGTTGAAACGGCACAGGCTCAAATAAACAAGATTTTGTACCTTAACCTGTGGTTTAACCCCCGATCCTGATGGTTTCGATGCAGGGCCATTTTGTTTCATCTGACTTTTGTTAGCCTTCTTCGATATTTCCGGGCCCTATGGAGGGGAAAACATAAAAAAATAAAATCATAATTAACACGAACCTGATGGGACAAAACATGAAGTGAAGGATGTATGCTAGTTTAATTCATCGAACTAAAATGTGTGCATTAAAAAGGCAAAACTGAACTAAGGAAATTTAATTCCTTATTGAGAATTCTTCAAAAAGAAAAACTGGAGAGACAACACAAATTAGTGCAACTTCCCATAAATCAGCACCTCAGCTGTCTCCTTACATGCCGCAGGCCTTCCAATTACATTTCTATTGATAGAATTCACCTGCGCGATTATCTAATAACCCACATTTCCTGAACACCAACCCTTTACTCGCCTCGGAGCGGGTTGCAAGTGTAATTGCCCGTGTTGACATAACGACTACAAGACCATTATGCGTGTCATTTCCTGAAGCGATACCTCTGGAAAGACCGAGTGATGGCATTTACGAGACGTTTTGAACATGACGAGATGAGAACCGCGGAAAACACTTCAGTCATGACAACCTGTCAAGATTCAATATTGAAGAGGGAACAACCCGTGCTGGAAATGAGGTGCGGTTCAGTCAAAAAGATTCGAACACAGGCAAAATGGTAAAGGTGGAAATCTTTTTGCATTCATAAAACTTAACATAGTGCAACGTTTAGCATCAGTTCCGTATTTTCCACACTAAAAGGCGCACTGGATTATGAGGCGCACCTTAAATGAATGGCTTATTTTGTCTTTTTTTTCATACATTGGGCGCACTGCATTATAAGATGCAATCTACAACGCATCCACTAGATGGAGCTACGCTCAAGGAAATGCCAACAGAAAGATCAAATGTCAATAAAACATATTTAATAAAGCAGTGACAGAGTTCACTTAACCAACAGCAAGTTATAACATTGACTTAACGTTGAACTCTTTTGCCGCTGCTCTATTTCCGTGTTCAACTGCGTAACGGATCGCCTTAAGTTTGAACTCTGCGTTGTAAGCATGTCTCTAGCAAGGAGCCATTTTGGCGTCGAAACATTACCGTAATGACCACACACAAGGCGCATCGGATTTTAAGGCGCGCTGTGAGCTTTTAAGAAAATGGAAGACTTTTTGATGCACCTTATCGTGCGGAAAATACGGTAGTTTGTTGTTGTGTAAACCTATTGAGCTTTTTACACTTTTTTTTTAGAATTGCTAGCTAGCATGACTGGCAAACAAATTTCATCGCACACTTCGAGCTCAGTGAGCTGTAACTTAGAATGAGCATCTATTGAAACCTTTTTGTGTTGGTATGATAGGTTATCATGCTTTCTTACGAAAAAAAAAAAGTGTCACAAATGCATTTGTAATAAGTATATACGTACACAACTTGCTCCTGCCATGACTGGCCCAGGCCCGGAGACTAGCTAACTAGACTAGCCAAGTAACAGCAAGCCGCTAACCAGTCAACTCCACGCTCTCACTCACTGACTCCCATCTTACTCACCAGGCCAAGCATCGACTTTTAAAGCCACACACACTCAAAGTCACAGACAATAGTGTGGCGGGATAGAGGGATGGCAACAATAATTCTTTCAGCTAACATGCAAATTCCATGTGATCCTGTTACTCAATGTCTCAATGGAACAATCTATAGAATTATACATTCTGTAAATTCTACTCAAAAAATATCCGAGCCTGACACTGATAACGTTTTTTTTCTGCCTGGTTTCTGGGTTGCTCTGATGTAAACTGCAGGTCCCTCAGTCATGACAATCGAGAAAATACTTGATGTGTTTTATTGGGTTGTTTTACATTTATGGCCTGGAAGTGTTTTTCACCCAAATATTTACTATAATTATGCAAATTGTACTCTCGTTAGGTTAGGTTCATGTGTAATTGACAACAATAACAAAGAAAATTCAACAATACTTTAATTTTTTTTAAATGGCCAGAGGAAGACGTTCATTCAAATAATTTTGTCTATTAACCCCCCAGAAACTAGAAAAATATGGTGCATTTGACCTGCTATAATTTTTTTTAAAATTTGATTAGCTGAATTTAAATTTATGACTCATTTGATCGTAGATTTATAAGGACAAAGTCTTATAAATTATGGATTATAAGAGCATATACAGACATAAATTCATCAATTTTAAAAAAAGTAGACATTTAATTCATGCAGCCATTACTCTGCAAACTACAGCGACGTCTTAGCTAATCAAATTTTGGATGAAAAAAAAAAGAAAAAGAGTTGTTAAGTATACAGTATAAATAAATAAAATAAGCCTTTTCCCCCAAAAATGAGACATACAGTCCAAGTGAGTCTTTGAGGCCCACCCCGTACATTTTAAGGCCCCATTTTTCAAATCAATGACCTCTCATTCATTAAAACTGACCACTAAAATCATGCAAATGTGTCAACTTTTTTTAGGGCTTAACTCACTCTACGTTTGAAAAATATCAACATTTTCATGCAGTTTCACCCATCCAGCTATCTGGTCATTGACTTCTATCTTCCCAGTGCTATCTATGGTCTCGTGGACAAACAACGTGAAGACATGGGCTCGGGTCATGCAGGAAGGAGAAGACAACAGAATAAATCAACAGGTGACAGACGCTCAGCTGTCATCCGACCCCGAGGCGAGGATCGGCGCTCATGTCGCAGGTATGCGCATCTGCCCCGCTTTGATCTCTCACCCTGGCACCACTTCTCTTTGGACCCGCGTGTTTTCGTCAAAGCGAGGAAAAATCACACGCAGAAATTGGGCTGGTATACACACACACACACACACACCCACACACACACACACACACACACTTGAAAGTGATTGCAGAGACACGCAAAACACGTTCAAAGGCGAGGGCCAGGTGCAGGGCTGAAGTGGCACGACAGATGAAAAAAAAAAACAATCTTATTATTACCAGTGGGATGACAGAGGGACAAAGATATGTCAGCTTACACACACAAAAAAAGTGGTGCACGTGTGCAAAGTAATCCTACAAGACATTACAAGTATAGAGTAGAACCTGCAAAGTGCAACAATTTGGAGATCTCGGAAAAAAATATGCAGCAAAAGTCAAACAAAACTTGAGTTGAAACCATCATGCATGGTGTCAGCAAATCCCTTGAGACTCCAGCTCAGGAAGTGGAGAGTAAAAGTTGCATGCGCGAGTGCCTGCCAGGATGTGCAAAGTAACAAGTGTTACGACACTCTGGCCTAGAATAAACTACACATTTACTCTCTTGTTTTTACATATGTGGCTTTATTTAGGGCGGGCAGGGTACGTCAACTGCGTCTGCATGTTGAAGGGGGTGCATTGCTTCTGATTTCTAGAAAAATAAGTAGAAGGGTTAAATACAAACATGTCGATAAAATGCCATTTTAAAACTCAACGATTTTTTTTAAAAGAGTGTTTTGCAGCGGGAACAAAGTACGTACCAATGTTGAAGAGGAGGTGTGGCTTTCAAAGATTGGAAAGTCTCAACTGTGCAATGTTTGGGACTGTTCACCCTTTCACCCCACCCAAAGTGTGGTTTAAATGAAAATGAAGGGGGGAAAAAAAGGTTATACTGTACATGACAAGTCATGTATCTAAAAACAGGGGCTTTTATGTTGCCGAAGGCTGAAAGACTCAACATTACTCCGCCCAAGGTTATTTATAAAAGTAATAAATAAAAGGTCAATTATGACAATTTTGTGGAACTCAAAATGTTTGGTTTTTTTTTTTGGACATTTTTCGGAAACCTGTATCTTAAAAAATATTTTCAATTAGATATGGGCAAATTGCGGCCCGGGGGCCATATGCGGCCGGCCCACGGGTTCCAGCCCTTCACTAAGAGCCTGACATCAAGGTAAGATATCAAATATGCTGTGCATTTGCTTGGAATGTTGTGCTTTTATTTTAGGTGCACACGTATGGATGCTAGTAAAAGCAAGTTAGCAAGCAAGAGTCTTGTGTCTGCAGTGTTGCCAATTTAGGAGCGTTTTTGGTACACTACAATTTGCAACTTTTTCAACGTCTCAAAAATGACAACAGTGGTCCTAATATTAGCAATGTTTTGTTGAAAATGTGTATTTCCTAATCATAACAATGCAGTCCATATCGACGCACACAGCAATTTACTGAAACATGAAAATGTGTTTTTTTTCCAAATAAATTAAAAATCATACAAAGATAATGTGAGCATGTTGGGCCCTCGGCAAGCGTTCCAGTTTCTCATGTTGTCCCTTTGCAAAATTAATTGCCCACCCCTGTATTAAATCATAATTAAAACAGTTATATATGAAAATAAATTTAAAAAAATCTTTAAAGGAAAAAAAAAATAATAAAGCAGGCTCTTGGGGAAATTTCTAAAAACGTTGTCAACGGCTACAAAATTGTTTCTCCCCAAGTGAGAATTATAATTAATGTTTCCCCCAAAAAAAGTAAAACAAATAAAAACTCAAACACAGGCTTTTAGACATTTTTAGGTGTGGAGCTTCATTTTTTTTGTTTCCAAAATCACCTGTTATGGGGGGAATTCTACAGGAAAGAGGTGCATGATTAAAAAAATATATATATACATGTTTTTTTTTTCCCAAATGTGAGTTATAATTTAATACCTTAGAAATCAATCAGTGTTCAGTTTTGGAGGTGTTTCGCTGCACGTTGCTGGTATGAATTAATCAGCACTTCCTGCAAATTTCTGTGTGTAAAAATAATGCATCCATGTGTGCAAATGAGTGTGAGTAGAGTCATGAAATAGTGTCTTCCTGCTGGTGAGACAGTGAGAATCCCGTAGATTACAGAGGAGAAATCCGACCATCACGCCACGCGAAACCTGTGTTTTACTCAGCGAAAACAGGTGGGCGCAAGAGTGAACAGGATGAAAAAGGTCATGTTTTTTGCCTCGTACAGTGGAGGCTGGGGGAGGGGGGGCGGTCAGTGGGTGCAGGGGTGGTAGGCGCAGCTGGAGGTAAATGAAACCTTGCCACAGGACACAAACAGTCTGTGGGAGTTTGAATGAAGCTGGAAACGAAAGGACTTGAGGCAGAAGCAAGTTTCTGCCTCTGCTGACACCCAGTGGACAACTGAGAACTGTTTCCTGAAATTTTGTGAGAACTATCATATAAAAATAGACTTCATAAAGTGTGTGTGTATGTGTGTTTCTTTTTTTGACATTTTCAGGAAACCTGTAGCTTAAAACATATTTTCAATGAGACATGGGCAAAGTACGGCCCCGGGGGCCATATGCAGCCGGCGCACGGGATTAAGCCCTTCACTATGAGCCTGACATCAAAGTAAAACATAAAATATGCTGTACATTTGCTTTGAATATTGTGTATGCACACACACACACACACACACACACACACACACACACACACACACACACACACACACATCTGCGCCCCCCCACTCTCTTCTCCCCTCTGCTCTTTGTCATGTTTTGTCAAATTGTGATTATCTTGGAAATGCAATTAATCAATCAGCCCAAGTTCTTATTCACACTGTACGTTTTGCAAGTGAACCATATACAGTATTGTACACCCGTCGATGAGTGTGATGATTGGTGTTCCCGTTGGGCAGGAATGACGAGGGCGCCACAAACTTGGAAATGGAGGAAACCATGCGATTCCTGCGTGCTGCATTCTTGTTCTGTATATTTGTGCTGTTATTAGAGCTGCAAAATGATCTTGAGTGTCACGAGAAGCTTATTCAATGCAGGTTTCGCAATGCTACATTTCGGAAGTGCATTGGCGACTGCGTGCAGTGACCTGCAGGAGCGTGTGTGCTCTGCGTGCCTTGATCCACAACGCGCTGGCAGCAGTGTGGCTAAACAAAAGTCGAAGGTATGGCCAACATTCACTATGGGCTAATATTTACCACAATGCTAGGCTATGGTGGCTTGTGAAGTCCAAAATTTGACATTCATCCTGTAAACGGTGCGGTATTCACACCGAAAGCAAACTGCACGGAGCCGTTTGAAAGCGCACCAAGACCACATCAAAAAGTGGCTCTTGGTCCATTTGTTTGATCCACGGCAGGATTCGTTTGTGTGCATTTAAACCTGCATAAAGAGACCAGCGCGGCTCATTTTAAAGTGAACCAAATAGAGCGGGTTTGAATACATCCTTGGTTATTGGATCTTTATATTTCCCGTTAAGTTGTTTCCTTCTGGGTTCCGATGCCATCTCGTTACCAATTGTAACGTAAAAGGGTTCTGCTGGACACTAATTGACATGTACATGAGTCAACACACACTCAAACAGACAACTACTTTGTGAGCTCTGCGCAGCCATTGTCACACGAAGGTAATACCAAAAACATAGTTAACTACTGACTAAACGAAGGAAGGAGACAAGCAAGTCTTCAAAGGCTATTTAGCCCCTTGTAGATGTGAGCCCAGGAGGTTTGTGTGCCCTTTTGTTGAATCAATTGTCTTCATAGCTATTGTCTTTCATTTATCGTTTTGTTATGCCATTTGTATTCATGCCAGGGAATAAAATCTGTATTTTTTAAGGACTTTGTGTCGCGTTACATGCTATATCCTGAGGGAGCCACATATGGATCAATATTCTGATTTCTTGGACGTAGTATTTTAAATGTTCTGTAAAGCGCTTTGTGACAGCTGCAGAGGTTATGAAAGCTCTATATAAATAAAGCTGTATTGTATTGTATTCCTTTTAGTATAGTTCCATCTAGTGGATCCATAATGCAACCGCAGCCATTATTGTAGCTTCTATTCTTTCCACCATATAATGCAATGCGCCCAATATATGAAAATAGTTTTAAAATAGGCCATTCATTGAAGGTGCGCCTTATATTCCGGAGTGCCATATAGTGCTGAAAATACGGTAATCATTGCAGCCCTTAAAATAATATGAGATAAACCCTAAATGTAGTCCAGATTTATGGCAGAATGCAACTAATCTATAATGATCATTCACTTCAAAAAGCGGCCAAATCAACCCGGCTTACTTTTTTGACGCTCATCTGGGGCGTGACTTCATTTTCATCACTACCCTCATCTTCATCATCACTACAAAATAAAAAAAGATAACATAAATGTTGAGACTGATGAACTTGCCCAATGAAATTATCATAAATAGGAAGGAAAAAAACATACTCATCATCATCATCATCCTCCTCATCGCTGTCTTCGTCAGAGTCCATTTTTAGCTTTTTCTGCCATATGAATAAGAACAAGGAAACATAGATTAGAATTTTGCACATCTTGAAATCTTTTTTATGGATATTACAATTATTTACAAGAATTTGATTTGGAATGTCTCATTTGGCACCAATTAAATGTGGCAAAGCAAGCAAATTATAATACAAATTTCAAATAATATAGCAAGAAAAAAAGCCAAATATTTAGTTGTTTGTTGTTTTTTTTTGTTTTTTTTAAATCACAAATGTAAAACCCATCAATATTAACAATGGCAAATATTTTGTGGGCAAACCATAGACTGTAATAGTGACATGAAATGGGATGACACCGTGAGATCACCTCGTCTCAATTTATCACAAATTTAGTGATTTAGTGTTAGATTAGCGAGACACGAAAGTGTTATTCTGTTATATGAGTGCCAATTGGTGGATACACAGGTTAATAATAAATACCTTCTGCTGTCTAGTGGAATTTATTGTTATGCCGGTCACCATATGTCGCTGGTAAATAAAGAAATACACTTCTCCCAGCACATCTCAGTGTTTGGGTTAAGTCAAACATTGGTATGTGAGTCTATCGCTTTTGTCAGTCTTAAAAGCTGCTCGATTTTTGTGAGCAGCCATTGGGAAAAAAAAAATGCGAGAGTTACCTTTGAAACCTTTTTCCCCAACATCTGGCTAGCAGGACGCTTCACGGGCGATGTGTTGTGTTCTTCCTCTCCATTGTCTGAATCTCTCACACCTTACAAATCAAAATAAGTCCGTTTATACTCAGATTTACATCTTCAACTATCCATCTATTTTCGATAGCTTCTGCATTCATCGGTTTATCGATGCACTTGGGGTCTAACCCATCTGTCCCAAAAACAATAAAAATCCACAATTTTTCAACTTTTACTTTTGACAAATGCCAAGCATAATAGAGACACACTTGGCATTAATTTGAGCAAAAGACATGAAGTAACATGTCAATGTTGAATTTCATCACCTCAGTTTTAATTTTTTAAACTTTGCGGAGAACAGGCATGGATGTGCAAGTAGACATTTTCAAGTGGAGACATATTTTCAAAGACCGACCCAGAAACAAATAAAAAGTAATGTTTTCACATATCACTCACCACCATCATGTACGCTTCGACGAGCTGCCGTATTCCGACAGTAAAGACACAGGTGCCATAAAGTGTCATGGCGATTGTTATTTGAAGATGAATTAAGTTTTCGTTAACACACAGTTGTTGTCTGATCATTATCGAATAAAATAATCTGGAAATAAAGCTTCACATTGTGTCACAACTGTTGCTCCTCATCGTTGATATGAATTGATTAAGCCCAGCAGCGATCGGGGTTAGCCTCAAATCGTGAGCTTCCAGCTAATGTTGGACTTGTCTGCTAGTTTTCTCGGATACAGCACTGGAGCCAACCATCAGAACAAAGCTGTGGGGTGGAGGATGGATCACAGAATTTGGCTGTTTTGTCTTTTGCTTCAAACCCTTTGATGTTGGGTTTAGATGATGGCTGCATTGAGAAATGTATTATGAAACAAGCAATATATTAAGAGCATATATTTTGCACAGATTTAAAGTGGCATTTTTGCTATACGTCTGGTTAGGAAGTGTGCGGTCCTATGTGCCCATAATAGCACTGATAAAAAATTGCAGACCCTCCAGCATTTAAATTGCCCATCCCTGGCTGAGTACAATGAAAAGGGCCAATGTGTGAATACTCACTGACAAAATGTTGTCCACTTATGTGTATCGGTCCGGAACCTGACAGGAGACGGAAAGTAACCGGCGGCGTGATCTCAAATCCACCTAAACCCATCTAGAAAATTAAGAAGGGATTTTCATATCAAATGTCTGTAATAGGATTTAGCGCGCACGCACGCACGCACACACACACGCGCGCACACACACACACACACACACACACACACACACACACACACACACGCACACACACACACGCGCACACACACACACACACACACACACACACACACACACACACACACACACACACACAAACGCATGTAAAATGTAGATTTTCTTTTTCTTTGACTGATTTTGACTCACAGAAGGCAGCACAGATGGCTTCAGCACAACCAGCGGTACTTTGGTGGCCTTTCCGTCGTAAGTGAGCGCCTCCAACTCCACCATGTGGAACTTGTCCTCAGCCTCGGCTCCCAGGCAAGCCTGACACAGCGGCAGGGTACAGCATACAACACATATTAAGTGTGTATAAACAAGGTAGTCATGATACTAAAACATTTGGGTTGAATTACGATTAGCAATTGTTGCATTTCTTTAGATACAGTGAACATGTTTGCAGTTTGCTATTCACCAATTTACGTTTTTTTGGGGGGGGGTTTTGCGTCAAACCTATCCTCAAGTACATTTTTTTGTGCTCTTTCTCCACCCCACTCCAAGATGCCACAAAATGGTCCCAAAGCCCTGACTAATAAAAACATAGTAATTGGTTTTAGGGAAATACAATAGCCCTTAGCGATCTTTCCTCATTGAAATGGAAATATGGAAAATTAACTACTCCGTTCCAGCTGTGAATTTTGTTTTTTAAATTTATTTAACAAATTAAACAGTTTGCACAATTTGATTAATGAATTGTGGTTCCTTCGAGTGTGCATGACTGGCCACTGGTTGGCAGTATAACACAGTCATGCTTGCCAATTTAGAATAGATTCACAACTAATTTAATCGACTCGAAACCGTTGTAATTAAATACTACTTTCTTTTGCATAAGATTAATACAGGCTTGTAGCATATTGTCTGTCTACATGTGTTACTGCACTGTTTGTGTTTGAATATCCCATCATTTTCAATGTCTGTTAATATTATGCTAGCGTTATGTTGAGAGTCACCCAGTCAGCTGAGATAACTCGTACAGTGAATAAGATGGGTGCATGGAAACCAATGTTTCCTTTAAAATGTAATACATTAAATTTCCCTTTAAAATATTTATAGTTGAGCTAACCACGACCAGAGGACAAAGCAAAAGATGGCAGATTCGCGCCAGTCTGTGTAAATTGGCGTTGATTCATTTGTGTACGTGTGTGTGTACGGGCTTCCAAGCAACGAATTTTGAACAAACGCTACAGTTGCTGTTGTTTATATTCCACCTTTCCACTGTTTTTTCTACTGGTTTTATGAACGCCTTACCGCTTTGAGAGACAGCTGTTGCTCCGTTTCATCGTCGTCGACATCAACTTTGTACTCCCGTTTGTCTGATTTGAGGGTACAACCTGGAGTAAGACAAGAGACATGTAAAGAATGCCACGTGCGTGCAAACTGCAAGTCGACACGACAGAGACGTGGAGAAATTTGAGGTACGCTTTTGTGCCATTTTATGACCTTTATTCCGCGGCTTGCTAACAAAAGATCCAACAGGGGCGGTCAAATGAGCCTGTTACACTAACAGCGTCTTTCAATTAAACGTATTATATGCGTCAAGCAAAAATGCTCAACATTTTTTTATTGTTGAATGCAAGAGCTCACCGAATAAATACATTTGAGGTCTGTTCATATCTGAAATATCGCCCTCCATATTTGTTGTTGTGTGTAATGGTGTGGGGGTTTTACTTCCGCAGATCGCCCTGATGGACGCCTGGCCGAGCCAATAGGAGAGGCAGGAGATACGCCGTGACGGCGCCAATAGTTTGAGCCAATAGAGTCGAAGTGAAGGCGGGACAAAGGGAATTGGATTTCTTCTGTGAATGACCGCTAGAGAGAGCTGTCGTAAAGTAAATCGAGGGATAACAAAAAACAAAATAGGAACATCGAAAAATACAATCTCTCAAATATACTTCAAGTCCAAAAAGTAAAAATGAAATCTTATTGTCAGTAAATCTCAACAAGATTTGTTTTGCTAACTCAGTTGTAAGCACAATGAAACAATACACTTCTCTGCAAAAACAAATCCCTGGATTCAGCTAAATTCTAACAGGACTGAACTGACTGATGCATCAGCAAAACAAAACAACATAAAAAAAAGAAGCTAAATTAGCAAATAATTAAACTTAAAAAATACACCTTGCATGTAATAATAGATAAGAGAGAATGTGATCAGTGGCGGCCCGGTAGTCCAGTGGTTGGCACGTCGACTTCTCAGTGCAGAGGTACCGGGTTCGATTCCAGCTCCGGCCTCCCTGTGTGGAGTTTGCATGTTCTCCCCGGGCCTGCGTGGGTTTTCTCCGGGTACTCCGGTTTCCTCCCACATTCCAAAAACATGCATGGCAGGTGGATTGAACACTCTGAATTGTCCCTAGGTGTGAGTGTGAGCGTGCATGGTTGTTTGTCTCTGTGTGCCCTGCGATTGGCTGGCAACCAATTCAGGGTGTCCCCCGCCGATTGCCCGAAGAAAGCTGGGATAGGCTCCAGCCACCCTAGTGAGGATAAAGCGGTTCGGAAGATGAATGAATGAATGAATGTGATCATTGGCACAAGCTGGTGCTTTTTTGGAAAATGCATTCACCTTCATCATTTTTTGTAGCTGTCAACATAAGAGAAATCTTGTAATACCTTGCTTCGCCACATCTATTATGTCATTGTCTTTATGCTGCCTATTTCTTCTTCCATGTCGCAGGTGCCTGTTATTGTCTTTTTATGATCCTATCTACCTCAAATGACATGCGTTTTCATAATCAAATGTGGCCCTTGAGCACAAATGTTTACCCATTCTTGATTTGCTGTATTCACGAATTGCAGCTTTTACTGAGAAATAGCGGTTTGTTAATACCAGGTGTGTTGATGGGAACTAAATAAAACAGACATTTCTGGGGTTGTTAAAAAATACTTAATAAGATGAGAACATTAGAGGAGAAATAACCCTCGTAGATTATTGTAAACTCAATGATGGCATGGGCCCTGTTGGCTTCAGAGCCAAATGAAAAATAAAACGTGAAAATTCCTCTTTCATGCTCAGTTTGTGTTACTCATCACCTCATATTGTATCTCTTTATATTTCTCTTCTTAAACCGTGCGTGCAAAGATCACCTTGACCGCTTCTGTGTTTTAATTGCCGCCGAACCGTGTCCGCTGGAATTATGACACACCAGCCAGCTGAACGGCTTGTCAGTTGCCATTCTAGCCTCACGTCGCTGCATTTGCACAGCAGGTGTTGAGTCACATGCAGGGGCCAAAAGCGTCAATTTTGACCCGACAGGAGTGACATGTCTTCATGCATGGCCAAACTCTTTGAAGGGGAAGCACATCTGCACGCCGACGGCTCACTCAACGCCTATTTGAGGGAGAACAACGGCTGAAATTGATATACATTTCATTTACATTAAACCCCTGGCCATTTGCAACTTGTTATTTAACATATTTTCACAAACATAGGGCACACTGTATTAAGAGGCGCAGTGTCAGTTACGGGTGCTATTTCTGTATGTAACAGAGACACAAGATGCACTTCTAGTGATCATTTTACAACTTGAGCCCTGTGAGTCCCAGGGACTCGCTGATCAGAAAAGTATGAGTCCCATTATGCATTTAGAGAGTCCCAAATTTCGAATTCTGAAATGGGCTACTTATTCAATTGCAGATGATAATAACACCAACACCAACATTATACTGTACATTGATAATAGGTTTATTTCTTATAAACAAATGCTGCAAAAATTTTCATAATTCAGGCATACAAGATTTGCTGAGAAATACATTTTTATTTCATCCCATGGTTCAGTCTTTGAGTGAATAAATTCTCCTCTCTTTACTGTGCTTCCAATGATGCAAGGCTTTCTCAAAGTCAACTTATCATCGCCAAAAACTATCCAACTTTAGCTGCTTCCTCTGTGATATCTCCACAATAAACTTTCGCAACACTTGTTTTAACGTTACACAACTTGGCAATCGTCTGCTTCCCGCGAGGTGAAGGCCGATTTCGCCAATCTCGACTCGCGAGAACGGAAATCTCGTCACGCGAGATTACTTAACGCGAGATCAAAACAACAATGGTCAAACTGCGATCGTCGCTGGGAAAAAAGATTTACCGTACTTTTTTTGTTTTGGCTGAGAAATTTCCTTGCGTCCCAAAAACGCACATTATTTGGAACTGTGCGTCCCGCGGGAAAATTATGCGTCGAGGACGCGGGACGCAGAGGTAACGAGATGGCTGCACTTCATTGTTGGACACAGGCATGGTAAAACGTACGCTATCTTAAAAAATACGGGAGCATGCATGCCCGCTAACATGTTTTTAAAAAGGCAGCAGAAGCAAAACTGAGTTTGGTTTCCGTTTATTGAAGTCTTTAACAATGTACTCACGTTATGTTTTGATCAATCCACAAGTCCATCAATGTCCTAATCTTCTGTATCCGAAATGAATTGGCTGGGCAGGTTCCCTCGCGTCATTGTCAGGCTCAATCTCGTTGTCGTGCGCCTCCTCAGAAATGGCTCTTTCGTAAACTAGAAAAACAGTGCAAGCAGACACGTTAGCCCATGCAGCCACTATCAATTCAGAAATTGTGGCGTAACTCGCCCGGCGATGCCTCCCACTTTTAGTCAAGCTGTGTTCGCCATTGCTCCCATGCCACTCGCGTCTTAACTTTGAACGCCTTTTTTTCACTGATGTCCAACGGTTGGTGTTCCTTCATCAAGCCTCCCAGAATGACGTCAAGCTCCGAGTTCATTTGCTGCACTTGGCCATCTCACAGCCACTGTGAAAAACGTGCATGAAGTCACAGATCAACAGGGACGATGACACGTACACCTCACTCAGCCACTTTCTCATTTTCTCCTCGTCCATCCAGACTTTTTGATTGGCCTTAACGATGACTCCGGCCGGAAAACGTTTCTTTTAAGCAGCGTCATGTAGGAATGTGGGGATTGGTTGAGAGAAAAGTCAGTAATGGAAGCCAAGTAAGGTCAGCAGAGCGGCAGAATAAAGTATTAAAATCTCCCAGAAAGCGTCTTTATTTAATGCAAAGCAGAACATTACACTTGTTACTGCAGTAGGAGCGGAAGTTGGCCATCTTTTCCTTGTAATCCGCCGGATGTTGCTGCGCCACGGTCGTCCTTACCTGGATGAATAGATGGCGCTGTTTCATAAAACGGAAGCACCAAGCACCATGGATGAGTTGATCTTGAATTCTCTCGTGTTTTTACTCGAGGTCCTCCGCGTAACTGATAACGCATTTTCAACTGTGCTTCGTAAGCCTGTCTTTTCGTAGGTGCCACTTTCGGGGACCCTTCGCCAAACCGATGTTGTTAAGCACAATGCACATCCCGGCACTTTTTACCTATACTGGGGGGCATGTCTTTCGCGTCCTCTTTCGCGCCCACTCTTCCCACTGTAACGTTCACCTTTCCTTTATATAAGCAGCGTGTCGGCACATCAGTCAGTCAAGTGCAGTGCTCAGCGAAGTCACACAACACCATTCACAGAATTTGGAACTCAGTGAATACACAAGACACCCCGCCCTGTATTATTAGGCAACCTGTCCATTTTGGAGAAGATTTAAGACATTAAAGTGCGCCTTATGGTCGTGAAAATACGGTACCTATTTTCACCTTTTGTGGAACCAAATCTGAACTGATCGCTCAAAAAATAAAAAAAGATTCCACAAGATTGCGACAAAGCTAACATGAAAGTGGTAATCGGTGTCAAGGAAGTGGCTTAAAATGCTACATCTCCACTGAGAGACTGTATACTTCAAGTGTATAGCGACAGAATTTTCTAGAATGAAGCAGTGGTACACCTCATTCGTCACACCAAGCGTCACCAAAGATTTCAGCACATCTTGTCAGTGAATTTTATCAACTATAGATCAAATTATCAGGAGAAAAGTAAAACCCAGAGTGAAAAAAAAAATGAAGCCCATATTTTTTGAATAATGTCATCGGAATTTGCTTTTTCTGTCAGCTGAGGAGGCAAATCAATTAAGATCAAAAATCTGATTTTTGTGACCAACATAATTTCAGTTGGTTTTTTTTCCAGTCCATAGTTCTTCTATCAGCTGTGCGTCTTCATTTTATTTCTGGTTTTTTTTTTTTTTTTTTTTTTTTTTTTACTGCGTTGACCGTTTGACATATGACAGCAAGCTGGGAATGCCATCATACGAGATAACTCGTGGCCTGTATACTTATTAAGAGTTTATCCGGGCTGTTTAAACCTTCATCAAAACCACAGAGCTGCTGACATGCAACAACTCGTATGTATTGCGTAAATAAATGAGAAATTCGGCACAAGTTTTAAGAGGTGACGAAGCAGCATTCGCTACACACAACAGCTGGGAATGGCGTGGTGTGGTGAAGCAGCAGGCCGGGTCGAGACGCCGTTAAATAAACATGTTAGATCAGCCTCGTCTTTACTGAGACGGCCTGATGAAGCTCTGCATTGTCCAGAGTAGCAAATGTTGCACTGGGAGCAACACATGAGCCAGAATTTTACGTGTGGATTAGTGAGGGTTAAACACTTTGTGCGTGGGGTTTTTCTTGTTTGGATTTGTTCTATAAATAAGTCTCACTTTAGCAGAAAACAGTATCAAGCGTCCGAATTGTCCTTTGAAGGAAATAAATATTGGCTTGCTTGACTGAGTGCATTATACTGGGATGCAAACAAGTTGAGTTTTTTTTTTCTTTGTAAATAAATATTCTATCAACAACCTTCCATCAAAAACAAGCTTCAAGTATGAAAGAGGTTTTTTTCCCCCGATGCATTAATTAGGATAATAAGATTTACAACCAGGTTGCAGTTATACTATTATGTCTATTGTAGTGTACGTCAAGCACCTGATATGGAAATGATGGCCAAGGATGACTACTACTCTTAGAGCATCTCACTATGGTGGTCACGATAATTACAATTTAATACAATCATACTTACTCTCTGAAATTTTGTCACGGGTGGACCATCTTCTTGTCATTAAAGTGTTTTTTTTTCTCCATTTATTTTATTTTATTTTTTTGCATTTGCGTCAAACACCAGACAGTTTCTCGCTTCTCTTTTTTTGATGGTGTGTCCCATACCAGATTGGAAAAGCAGAAAGTCAATTAGCATGCTCTGAGATGCTAAATATGGTGGTTAGGATAATCCAAATTTCAAACAGTAATACTAACCTAACCATCCAAAATGTTATGGCATCTTGTTCTTCCTTCTTTGTTGTCTTCTTTTACAGTTTGTCTACTTTTTCTATTTATTTATTTTTATGTGTGTGTCACGCGCCAAATTGGAGTATCGGCCGAAACTTGAAACTGGAATACTGTCTAAAATGTTATCATGTTTTTTTTTTGGGGGGGGGGTAGGGGGGTGAGGGGGTTCCACTCTTGTTGTCTTCATTTTTTCCCGACTGATACCAGGACGAGTATTAGTATTCACTGTTGAGTACATACTGATACCGAGTATCGGTACCAGTTGTACTTTTCATTCATAAAGTTTCAATTAACATAATAACAAATAAGGGTGAACAAAGACCTTTATTTTTTTCTGACACACATGATGATTCGCCAGTGTGTCAACCTGCCAGAGTGCAGCTCCAACTACTGTTGAGTTGGAACTTCCGGTCAGAGGGACAAGATATCAGATTTTTTTGGCCTTAAAGGGGATTTCAGCTCTTTTTTTTTTTTTTTTAGACTTTCTAGTCTAAAAAAAAACACGGTTTTCTGATTAATATTGTGTTTGTGGAATATAAATTAAGCAGCAAACTATTAATATTCAATATCAGATTGTTTCGACTATAGGGGCAACATAGAAATATGGTGAAGGCATATGTTTAGTTGGCTTTCCCTCTAAGTATCTGTGGCAGGTATTGTCAGCCATCACCAGTACCCAATATCTCAAAGTAAAGCTGATATCAGCCCGATACCAATACCTGGTATCGACACCGGGCCATCCCAAGTTGTGTCACACCCCAGATAAGAGAAGCGGAAAGACAGCTATTTCTCTGAAACGCTGGATACGGTGGTAACGATAATTTACAATTTGAAATGATAATATGAACGTGTTTTTTTTCTCTTTCGTCGTCTTCTACAGTTTGTCTTCTTTTGACGTCTGTTTGCTGTTGCGTCATGCAACAGATGGGTCAAAAAACAACTACAACTCTCAGCGATGCTAAACACAGTTGTAACAATAATGACCAAGTAAATAGTTGTACTAACCCTCTGAATTTTGATGATGCAACTCCCCCCGCCTCCCCTCCTAGTGTACACAAACAGGCTTGTTTTGACTTTTATAGTTTTTATAAGAGGGGTGAGCCAACTCAGTCAGGATGTTGAACAAGGGCGCGTGGCTTTAAATGTTTGGGAAAGCCTTCTCTCAAGCAGTCTGACCTTACTTAAATATTCAATACCGGCAGCTTGCATCAGTGTTTACAGTCAGGCTGTCTGCGTCCCCTCTGAGCTCTGCTAAGTGAACCGTGGCCGCTTCAATGGCCTCCCTGATTAGGAGTTAAATGTCTCCAAAGAATGGAGACAAGTGACGGCCGCAGACCAAGCGTGACACACGGTGTGTGCTGAAACAGTCGTCTGGTTGCCCTGCAAACACAAGATAGGAAGTCCGATACGAGGCCGGGGCTCGACTGTTTGTTCATAAAGAAGACGGAGGCGGGGGTGAGAGCGCCGTGACGGGGGATAAAAAAAAAAATCTTTAAGCACCTGGAGTAAAACACAATGCACGCTTATGAAAACAGCCAAGCCAGGAATTTTTCCAAAATGAGCCAAGTCACGTCTTCAACGCGACCGAGACAGGAGCATGAAAGCGGCAGAGGAAATGGGGGTAGAGGGAGGCGTCACCTGGAGAGCGGGCCGCCGCTGCTGACAGGATCCCGACCGAGCGAGACGCCCGAAGTAACGACGGAACGCTGGGCCCTGCGCCTCACGGGGGTTGTCGGGGGTGGCTGCCTTTGCAGACAGCTGTTGGTGAGCACATCATTGGCCTTTCCGCAGCAGCGAGACGCCGGCTGACAGATTAGGGTTGACGTCTCTTCAAAACGTCCTTGACATTTATTGGGAAAGGTTTGGTGTGTCATTACTGTATAGTCTTGTAAAGGCACATTTTCACAAAGATTTTTTCAAAAATGACATGCAAACATTGATGCCTTCGTTTCCACTATTCATTCACAGGGAACATTAATCCTATTCACCAAACGTTAAGGGAAATTCCGGTTTCAGGTGAAATTTGAGTGTGACGCTACTATGTGCTTCTACCTTTAAAATGACCTTAATTTGACCTCTCAACTTGAATTAATGCGCGTGACCAATTGCTCAGTAGGGCTGAGCGATTACAGGAAAAAATAATCCCGATCATTTTGAGTGGTGTTGAAATTACAATTAATCAAACCTTTTTTCATCGAAACCTTGCATTTATTCAACTCCTCAAAACTACAGTCATAGCTTCATGCCCATTCATCCCTCCATGTTGAGCACGATTCTTTTTGTCACGTAAATCATGGCCTAGTAAATATGTGTAATTCAAGCCTCAATTTTCATTTTGCGACATCCATTCCTTTGATGCCTTACATTTTTGACCAAATTCAAATAATGTGAAAAAGCATTTACCTTGTCTCAATATAATATTTATTGTTGGCTTATTTTCCCCCCCACAAGCCTTAGGGTTTACTGGTAAAACCTGGGATCTTAGAGATCGTATTTCATGCCGTTCTGCAAGTTATTAATTTTTCTTCAATGATATCATTTTAAAGATTGTGATAAGCCGAAATCAAAGTTTCGATTAATCGCCCAGCCGTACTGTTCAGTGTTTCACTACGTTGTGCACTATTTGCTGTTCTCCAGCAAGGAGCTGGACAACAAAATAGCTACAGGTTTGAAAATTTCCAAGGATGCCCACTTTTATGACTTTTTATGACTCTTTACAGTCTCTCTACCTCTGTTCCAGATTTTCTGGCTACTTAGGATCTGTATGCTGATTTCATGAAGTCAAAATGTGAACAGTATGATAAAAACAACAGTTTCAATACCAATTCTAAATGAACCAGGAAATATTTTACTCATGGATCAAACACCTCTTGAGAATTTTGCCGTTCAGCTGCTTGAGGGAGGACAGGAAGTTGTGCCTAAAGTACTGACTCTCAAAACAGTTGGATATGTGCATTCAACACTTTCAAGGTCAAATGAAGCTGACCTATAGAAGCCATTGTGAATTTTAAGGTTTTCCTTACCCAAAAACCCTGTGTCCCAAAGTTTTGGAGAGTAATGCCTATATGTTCCAGTCACACTCACAATCACACTTATTGACAAATTAGAGTCTTGTCAGACTTCCCCTGGAAAATCCCAGAAAGCACAACGTGAGTCTCACCGAGAGTTGAACCCCGAAGCTCAAAACAGTGATGAGGACATACACTCCATATGTCTAGCGCGCTGCCTCATTTACAAGCCAACAAGCGCCACACTTGCAGATACTTAAATGTCTCAAAATGCTGCTTTGGAACACACTGGTCTGCTAAGATAAACAAAAAGGCCACTTGAGTTTTAGTGAAGAGGAGGTGAAGTCGTGGCCCGTTCTGCGTGATGTCACAAGGACGAAGGCTCATTTACGATCAGGGAACCTGAATGAGGTGTTTACTGCACCTTCCAGATTGCTAATCTTTTGTTATGACTTGGCTGAAAAAACATTTGGCCGATAGGGTGGATCCCCTGATAACAAAATGTTTACGGCTGCTCGCTGTCTTTTTCTTTTCGTTGTGTTTCGGTCACCTTGACAACACAAGGCTAATAACAACAATCGTCCAATTTGCTCAAAGACATATTTTAAATTTCACAATTTAAATCTCAATCTCACGTTTCACAATGTCTGTGGCGTCCAAATAGCCCAAGGATCAATAATTACAGTATACTATCCACACCCTGTGTCTGTCTCTTGCAAGGTAGCCAGCCCTTATCCAATTCCCCTACTGGACAATGGTAACTCCAGATTTTGTTACCATGGCAACTAAGAGTGGAGCTGATGGTGGAGACACACTTTTAGCTTGAATTTAGAAATCTATGAACTACAAATCACAAGCTAGCCACTTTGATCTCACACCGTCTTACCCTTCTGGGCTGCTTCATCGCCACTCTCCTGCCTGTCATGATTCGGTTTGGGACCAACAGGTGGCACTGTAGGGCTCCCCCTGCAGCTGCACACCTGTTGGTCGTTAGGTAATTAGTTCTTTAAAAGGACTCCCAGCCGAGCACTCATTGTTGGGTTTGTTGCTGTTTGCTGCTGTCATGTTTGTTTCAGTCAGGTTTTGGTCATTGTTAAGTTTTATCTTCAGTCATGTATTTCTTTGATACTGTGGACTTTGTTTGTTTTGGATTTAGTTTTCTGAGTTTTTATACAATCTTTCAAATACACCCTGCTCCTCCCTCTTGCCTGCTTTTTGGGGTCCACCTTCCACCATACGTGACACTACCTAGTTTCCCTGTTCAGCTGCCCAGCAACTCCTGTCGATATAAAAAGTCCAAGTGGAAGCTCATAGGGGATAGGGCTTTCTCTCTCCCCCCTAAACTATGTAACGACCTCCCGGTTAACATTAGACTCTTTTTTTTTTTTTAAACCATACTTAAAACACATTTTTATTCCGTGGTGTTCAACACAGCATGATACTTGAGCCCTTATTTTAGTGTCGTGTGTGTTTGTATTGTTTTTAACTTTTACTCTGTTATTTATCAAATTAAGTTTTGTTCAATTGTGATATTTTCAATTTTGATTGATGTTAAACACTACAGTTACAGTTTTTAAAGTGCTCTTTTTGAAACTTTTAGTCCAACCTAAAATTGTCATGACCCAGAACACAAACTGACACAAAACACAAAAAATTGTCATTATTTCCCAAAAAAGCCACAATATCATTTAATATAAAACACCCTTTAAGATGGACCGTTGTAAGGAAGTCCTTGTCCATGAGGAGTGCTGGCAAACAGCAGAACTCCCAGCCAGCACATACAGAAAAGGATTTAAGCATGCATTTTCTTTTATTACTACATTGTACAAAGTCATAGGGAGAATCCAGGTGGGTATTTTTTTGTTTGTTTTTTGTTTTTTTTTTGCAGACATGGGCACAAAAGTCTCTGCATCCTCTTGAAGCTTCCAGCGGTAAAAAGGGAGGGGGGGGGGGGATCAGTCTTGATAGGTGGGCATGTACACAGGTGTCCATTAGTTAGGGGGTCCCTCCTGCCTTTTTAGACCGTCAGCTGAAGGGAAAGCGGAAATGTGGTGTAAGGCAGGAAAATTACTCAACACTTCGACTACTCACAAAAACTTCAAAACATAGCCCAATAACATGAACTTTTTTGGTAAGTAGTGTACTGTACATTCTTGGTCCAGACTGTGTCCATTCAGAAGGAGTCATTGGTTTCTACGTAGCAGAATCCTTCCCACACACACATGCTTACACACATTCACACAACAGATGCCACGGAGGTGACGGACGTCACCTTATTGTCATCCGCCCAGGGCTGCAGGTTCTGCAGGGCGTACAGGGAGGAGTTGTGCAGGCAGAGCGGGTCGGGCTGCAGGGGCTGGCTCAGGGTCTTCTGGAAGGCTTCCTGCTGGAGCTGGAGCATGAGCCGGTTGGCCTGCTGCCTCTCAGCCTCCCGCTCCTCTGCCGTCTGTCTCCTGATCGGGGAGAAGAGACCAGAGAGGGTTTTAGCATTGCTGTGGGTAGAGAGACAAGGAACCGGATTTGCTTATACAGAACAAGATGACACCAAAGCCCTGGATAATATTCAAGTGATATTGAAGTGTTTTAGAAACCGAGTTTGTGATATGTTTCGACTTAGGCAATTCTAAACATTTTTAGATGGGAACTTAAGGCAAAAGAATGTATGTGCAGCAATGTCTTCAATGCAAATCTAACGCAAAGCACAGTCTATCTAACCGTGCGCTTGGGTGGAGTTTTCTTTCTTATAGGGTATATTTGTAGACACACACGCACACACACACACACACACACACACACACACACACACACACACACACACACACACACACACACACACACACACACACACACACACACACACATACACACATACACACACACGCTGTGCGAGTGAACACTTGCTTCCTTCCCAGCCAATTAAAGTGGCCCCTCTTCTTCCTTTTTAAATGCAGCACCGCAGGAGCGGTTCGCGGCGTACATGGTGAAAGCAGAAACGGACTCGCTGGAGTTCATCCATCCATCCACCCATCCATTTTCTGATCCCACAACGGTCGTGCTGGAGCCTATCCCAGCTGTCCCCGGGCAGTAGGTGGGGTACAACCTGAAATAGTTGCCAGCCAATCGCAGTTGATGGAGTCCATGAGTCCATATTGACGGGCTATGTTTATAAGCAGCGAGATGATGTAAAATGGACCTCTGTGAATTGGGCACTTGGGAGATGGTCTCCCAAACCCGAACTGTCCCAAACTGTGCGACAGTGATATCGAAAGACACCGCTCTTGTTTGTTAGCTTAGGGCAGGGGTCGGCAACTCAAAATGTTGAAAGAGCCATATTGG
>CAAKHF010006232.1:0-11006 GCA_901007745.1 Hippocampus kuda | reverse complement strand
GGGGGGGGGGAGGCGGGGGGTGGTGGTGGAGGGGGGGGGTTTGCGTCGCGCTCCGCCGGTGTGACGATGTTGCCGCATGTAGTGAGACTCGCTAATTGGCTCACCTGTCTCTCAGCCATCTGGAGCCTCTCAGCCAAACAAAAAAAAAATCAAGAAATAAAGAATGAAGAAACAACACAACGGCGGTGACACAAAAGTGCGTTCATGCTTCTGGAGCAAAAAAGGAAAACGGAACGAGACGCTATTTCTTTCTTACGCGCCGAGATTTACCTATGGTTAAGAAATGCAAACACGTTTCCGCGCTCACATTACGATCTTGGGGCAGTTTCGAGTGGTCCAGTAACCTGCCGTGCGTGGCTTTGGAATGTTTGAGGAACCCCCCCGCGCAGCCACACAGGAACGCCAGAGCCGGAATCGAACCCCGCACCTCTGCACTGCGAACCAGTTGGCCGCCGTGCCGCTATAGATGGCTCGATAGAAATCTAGATCGATCGTAGAGATAGATAGAAAAGAATGAGTCGATTTTGTTGGGATTTTTTTTTTTTTACTCTTTTGGGGTCGTTGGGAAAAAAAAGTTGTGATCTTATGACTGTGTTGCTGTATGACAAAACCATCACGTATTTTGTTCATTTGCTATAATGGGAGCGAAGACACACACGCACAAAACAAGGTGACAGGTGAGCGTTGGAGGAACGTAAGGGGGGGGGGGGCTCACTTCAGCGCGCGATCCGGACCGCTGACCTGGAACTCATTGGGCGCCGAGAGAATAAAAAGCATGACACAGCCCGGAGGCCGTCGCTCGCTGCAGGTCTCCGAGGCGCGTTCATCCGCAATTCTGACGGCCTCCTCCTTTCTTTCACGCCGTACTTGACACGACAACAGGTGAAGGTTGTCGCCATGGTGACGAGCCACCGTGCCCTCAATGCGGGATCGGGAAACGCACAAACGCAACGCGCACGTCATCGTCATCATCATCATGCCGCCGCAAAGACGCTCGCTTCTCCAGCTGATGGTCCGCCTTTCCGGAATTCAGAGACGGATAGAAAAATATAGGAGCGCAAATTCTTCCTCCATGTGTCCCCCCCCCCCAACAAAATGCGGCGCTCCTTCGTCTTCCAAGTGAGGAAGGAGCCTTGAACACTGAAAACGGTCACCGCCGACTGGGCACGGTCCCGCCCCCGGCCCACCCCCTCATGAATATTCATAAATGGGATCCTGGGCGGCGGCGTAGCAGCGCTAGGAACGTCGCTTGTCACGCCAGGCAATAAGGGACGCGGCGTACCGGGACGCCGCATTGTGCACGTCCCTGTAATTATGCATTCGGCTCTTGCTAAACAGGAAGGGGGTGTGTGTGTGTGGAGTTGCCCGACACACACTCTTGCACACACCTGCTCCCAAAGAGGAACCTGAAGCTTTCCGGCCTTCGTTGTATCGGTTGCACTCGTGCGCCGGCGCTATTCATACGCTAATCAACACAAGCGTGCGCACGCACGCGCGCGCGAGGGAGGGACAGACTTTGAGCGCCACTTCTCAGCTGTGCCGCTTCAAAGCGATCAAAGGACAGTTTACGGCCTTCGCACGTGCACGAGCGCGAGCGCGTGCCCGGCCCAAGCAAAGCGACACAAGCCCCGCCTCCTCCCTCGACTCGGCCCGATCAGGCGGGGAAAGTCGCAACTTTTCAGACTGCATTAAAAAAAATAATAAAAAATCCCCCAAATTTTGCCCATCTTGGAATTAATTCCTGGTTTGACCTCTTGACCTCCCCCTTTTTTTCTGGAATATTTTGCCCAAACGGCTTGTCGGCGCCAGACAGAAAGCTCCTCAATGGGAGGTGTGCAAGGGTTGCTTTTGGAGCTCGGCAATTTCCGCCTGACGACAGCAAAGCTCTCTTTTGCCTTTGTTCGCCCACAGGAAATATTTTCCTCACAACGACGCCACTCGGCGCTTATTTGGATGCGTTACGAAGCCATTTCGCGTGGTCAAGCTCGCTCGAGAAGAAATGTCATCTCGTCAATCTCGTCCGCTCGACTGTCGCCTCATCAACATCGAAGGCCGCGGATGTTTTTTGCTTGTTCTTTTTTTCCCCCCTACCCCAAGGACGACTGCAATAGCTTCACTACATTTGCAGAAGTCTGTTTTGTTGAAAATTCTCGCCTCATCCCCTGAACGCGCTTTTCTTCGTCATGTCGGCAGCTAGCGGCAGCGCACGCAAACATTTGCTCTTGTTTTTGTTGTCGCGGTGGATGCGGGTCTGCGTCGTTCAGCCAATGAGCACCGGGGGAGTCGCAAAACAACAAAACATGAAGCGCCTACCTTTGTATCGGTCCGCCGAGGTCGCTGGTGTCCTGCCTGGAACAAAAAAAAAACAAACAAACAAAAAAAATTCAATCAGGATTTTTCACAAGATTAAACGGAAACAACAAAAGCTCATCGGACACTTGATTCGGACTGCGCAGGCAACGCAATTGTTTTCCCGTGACCACGTTGAAAGGGTGGCAAAGGCTCCGAATGCCTCCCCCAACCCCCGCCCGCGCCAAAAGCCAAACAAGACAAAGCAACGCCATTCGGCGCAATTCCCGCTGCCGCTCCGTCCGCTGCGGCCGCCTTGGCCCGCAGGAGGCGGCGCTGAGCACGACGCTCGGACGCGCACGCGAGCATGAAAAGGCTTCTTCCGGAAGTGACGAGCTCAGACGCGAGGCCTTTTTCACCGGCGACAAATCGTGAACGTGTCGACGGCATTTGCGATCAAATCGGCAGCGCTCCACAAAGCTCTTTCGTCCTTCCATTCTGTTCATTTGCGTTTGTTTTCCTCCTTTCCTGTGACCGCAGAGCACGACAACGGCATTCCGCGTCGCTTCTGCGCATTCGGCCAAGCCGACGATTGACTTTTGCAAAGTTGTCTGGTCACTTGAAAAACAGATAGTGGAGGATTTCATCCGTTTTGTTCTTGATCATTTCCGGAGCTGCAGAGGCAGTTTGCGGTTAGCTTAGCGTGGCTAACCCGGAGAAGAGGGTCTTTGGTTCTTCGGTCCTTCCTCGACATCAGAGTTGGAGTTGCAAATCGTGCCGGGACAACACCGCGGTGTAAAATTGGCGCAAAGTGAGGCGCTTTCTGGAAAGTCGTCGGCCACGCGCGCGAGATGGCAAATTGGTCTCCTTTGCGCTCGGCAAGTGTGGAGAAGCTCCCTCAATCCGGCGCGTCTTCCTGCCGGGATCCGCGCCCGGCTCCCCTCACAGCATCTCCTTGGTCGTCTTCCGGCACGTGGCAATAAATTGGTCCCTCGGCACAGGCGCATCCACCTTTGGAGCGGCACCAAATTAGCGCGGCTTTTCCACGGCCCTGCTAAGTCAAAGAAGAAAGGAACCATGCGCTCATGAAGCAGCCTCCTCCACGCGGCAGCCAATCGGCGCCCTCTTTGCATTTCAAAGACGCGCGCTTGTCCGTTTCATCCGCGGCCACCCAAACGCTGGTCCTGTCATCCGCGCACTCTCTTTGCTCCCACATCCCATGAATTATGGAAAGTGGAAATGGAGGACTCACGTTTGGGCGACACACCGACACGCGCACGCTGACAAAGCCGCGCGGCACGCATTCAGCCTCACGCAGCACAAACGCACGGGGACACAAACACACCCCGAAATGAACAAACACACGCATATGCGCCAAAAGACACAACACAGAGGCATGAACACGCACAAGCACACGCTAAAGACACGTTGACGTCAAGTCGACAGGATGCTTCCTTTTTTCATTAACACTGCAATTCTCTGGCACGTTCTCGTTCTTCATTGTGTGTACACACACACACGCGCACACACACACACACACACACATACACACTTTCGCCAAAAGATGAGCGATAAACGGCAGGATACAGCAGCAAAGCAGCTGCCACCGCTCGGCCGAGACAATTGTCAAGACGGGGACGCTCAAGCGATGGCCGAGTTATGCAAACCTCCGAGGAACGGCGCCAACCGCTTAGCCGCTAAGCAACATCGACTGAAAGAAAATGCCCAGATGCCCAAAATGTGTGTGTGTGTGTGTGTGTGTGCGTGAGTTTGCCAACGAGTGCTCAAATGTGGTAAACTGGCTCCTCCTGGTGGCACGCCAAAGAATCGCTCAATTCAACATTAGCGCTGTTGCATGAAGTGCTCGAAGCCGACGCCTTTCGGGGGAGGCAAAGGAGGTGGAAAACAGGACGCCCGTCGCCCCCGTTTGTCCAATCGAGTCATCGAGATTGGCCGCGGCGGAGGAAAGGAAACATGAGCGCCGAGCGTGCCCGTACATGAGCCGGCGGCGCATCGCTTCATCGATTGCAATTAAGCGGGCCCCGACGGAGCGGCGTTCCTGATGCCGGATTAGTAGCTCGTCATTCAGCGTTCCGTCAGCGAGCCCACAAGGAGGCTGGCTCCAACATCAAATCCAAGAATTTCTTCTCTTCTTTTCAAACGGGTCGAGGAGGGGGCGGAGCCTGATTATGATCCCGTCCTCCCCCGTTTCATTTGCGGCGAGGCGAAAAGATCACAAGGCCGTGGCACTCGAAAAAGCCCTAAAAGCTCGCCGGGGCCTGCGTGAGTGGAGCGCGGCGGTCCCGAACCGACCTCCATCTCGCGTTCCCAAAAGCAGAGCGAGACCAAGGCTCCTCCCCTCCCCCGCCCGTGTCTTCAACTTGACTTGATGATTTATTCAAGTGCAGCTGTGAAGCTAAATGTCGCTCTCGTATCTCGCGCTTGCTTTCAAACTTCCATCTCATCCTCAACGCCCCCCCCCCAAAAAAAAAAAAACAACACAACCAGCGAGTCCTCTGATCCCACTTTGAGGCAAGCGGACCTCAGAGGGGCGCACATACATCACAGCAAAGCGCGACAACGCACACGCGCATGACGGCGGCACTCGCATGACGGTGATCGCGGCGCTCCTGACGCATGAATATTTCAAGCGCATCGTTTGTGATGCGCTTTTGACGGGCCGGTGGTTGGGCGCAGGGCAGGCTGCTCGCCGCGCACGCCCAACGCTGCCCGTGAGGCGCTCACTCGGCGGGTTGCATTTCGAATCCACTCCATCGGCATCATTTGGAAAAGTGTCAGAGAGTACCGAGTACCGGAAGCGAACCGAGAGTGTTGTGTCGCCATATGCTTTGGGTGTGCGTGTGCGCGCACGCTCTCCTGCGCGTGCGCAGAAATCCCCAAAGCAAAGGCCACTCGCGCAATTGACGCATGCGGCGAAACTGTGATAGATGCGAGCCGACAACCACGCGCGTGTGCGCGTGTAATGACCCCCCAAGGGAGAGCGAGCGGGAGAGAGCGAAGCGGGAGGGGGGTGGGGGCGGGGGCCGGTCTGAGCACCCCACTGTCAACCAGGAGGAGGGATGAAGGACGAGGAAGAAGAGGAAGCAATGAGAAGGAGGCAAAGGTGGCAGCTGTCGTCTCGTCGGGGAAAAATAATTGGCCGAGCGCGCGGCCACGAAAGCGAGGCGGCCATTAGTGGCGTCCCACCTGGCGCCAGCGCCAGCACCCCCGCGTTGCCCCGCGGTGGAGGGGATGACAGAGAGGAGTGGGGCGGGGGCGGGGGCGGGGGGAAATGGGCAAATCACACTTGACAGCTTGACTGACAGCAGCGGACGGCACATTGGCGCATGGAAATATGAAAAATAATAAGCCGCCGTCTTGCGGACGCCTGACTGACAGGCGCGGCGAGCCGGCGCTCATTCATGCGCGTTCTAATCACATGACTGACAGGAGGAGTATGCGACCGGTCAGGTGACCAGTCACGTGACCGGTCACGTTCCCAAACGCACGGCAAGTCCGGCGTGACGAGCGCCGCCACCGCGCGTCAAGTTGCTGAGCCGCTCCAGAAGCGAAAGCTTTTCACACATTGGAATCAACGCAACGCAACGCCGTGTCATCATTTTACGGCGACAAACCGCCGTAAAAAATTCCAACGCTGTCCCACGCCAGTGCCGCCACGGGAAAATTGAATTCGGTGCCGAGACGAGACGGAAGAATCGAAGAAGCCTTTGGGCAGCGTTTCTCGTGGGCCGGCTCGCTTTTCAGCTTGCCGCACTGACGCACGCCAACGTTCACGCAGACGTCACGAAATGCTCACGCGCGTCGCAACCCATGGCTGAATATCCGGCGATGTAAAAGTACAAGCGAGCAGACACCAAAGTCGGGGCTGGGCGCGAGGAGACCCAAAAAGGGGAGGAGCCAGATGCCGCACGTGAGCAACAACGAGCTCGAGGCGAACAAGCGCAGCTCCTTCGACCCGGCGGGACGAAGTCGCCTTCATCGTTTTATCTCGGTCGAGGCAGTTGGCCGTCGAGTCCCAAAGCGCGCGCGCGGGTCTGCGTCTGTGACTCAAGATTAGCAACCTGGGGCGGGCTTTCCGGGGTGGAAGCGGGGGTGGGGGGGAAGAGACACGGCCGGCGGATAAAGACCTCCATTGTGGACGGCATTCCATGGAGGCGGGGGATTCCCCGGCCGACGACCTGCGGCTCTCGCTTTTTTGCTGCGACGGCGCTGACGAGGCGAAGAATTAGCCGGCCGCGATGCAAGTTGACCCGCGGCACAAAAGGCCCGGTCGGCACGCATCGATTGTTTCGGCAAACTTGTTTACATTTTCACAAAAAGTTCAATGATCTGTTTTGTAAGTAAAAAAAAAAAAAAGTGCATTTAAAAGTTTGGCTAATATTGTGCAACAAATATTCAGGGGACTTTTGTTAATTTAAAAAAAAACAAAAAAAACATAGCAAACAAAGTGGCATTTTGTGACACTGAACTTGTGTTCCAATTTGGTCCTAAAAGCAAAGAAAGAAGAAGAAGAAGAAGAAGAAGAAGAAGAAGAAGAAGAAGAAAAGAAGAAGTAGAAGAAGAAGAAGGTCACTTCCAGGTGTTGAGGCACGCTGATCTCGTTTTCTTGCCAGAATAATCCTTCATCTGCAAACTGTGTGTTGCTGTGGCAACCCGGCTCCCCCCCCCACCCCCCGCCCCTCCTGCCCCCGTTTAACGTTGTTAAAGTCCTCCTCGCAGCGCGATGACGGCACGGTTCAAGAAGTCAAGGAATGGGTGGGAGAAAACAAAAATCGGCGGGGGAGGGGAGAGGGGGGGAGGGGAGCTTGAATTCCGAGACGGGAATGCGGTGAAATGGCAGAATCGCATGCGGCGGCTTCTTCTTTCGCTTTGTCCCGATCGGGCGGCAGCGTGACGGCTGGGAGCAGTGGCCGACTAACTTCACTGAAAATGTCTTCTTCTTTTCTTTTTTTTTTTCTGTTTTGGAACCCAAGTCAGCGTACTTGTGCCTCAGTACCGAGCGGGAGTACTTTGGCCACCCTCGCGGTAAGACCGCAAGCACTCCAACGCTCGAGCGCGACGTCGTGGGCCGAAAATGCCGATGGACGAGGCGGCGTCTCGTCTCTCGACGGACGTCAACATTTGAGAGGCCGCGCCTGCGAGGATCCTTCAGCCGATGGACTATTTCTGTACGCGAAGAAAACGAGAGAGCGCGTGGCAAGATGGCCACCGGCGCGAGGCCACTCAGGAAGCCGGCTGCAATTTACGCACACGCGGGACATTTCGCAATTCCTGAGAGATCGAGTGAAAGTGGGGCGGGGCCCAAAATTCCCTCAATCTGCAGAATGCGCGACCCGACTTGTAGTACCATATTGCAACACGGCATGCCGGGGGCAACGCTGAGCTCCAGTGGCCTCGGGCGGAGCGCGAGTCGGAAAAATCGCCGCCGCCGTTTGCGTAACCGCTCCTTGGATGTTAGCGCAAAGCTAGCAGAGGGTCCGCTCCAACGTTTGGAGGTTCGATTAGCACATCGGACGCCAAATGTCTTTCTCGTTTGTCGTCACGTGCCGCTTTTGAAGCTAGCAAACTGGCGCTGCGGAATACAAACGCACACGCCGTACAGTCAGCGCAAACGCAGATTCGGCGCGGCGACAGGTGCTCTTCCTTTTTGCCGACGGGCTTCCTGGCTCTCCCGCGATGTGGCGGTTTGGTCCCCGGCCACCGCGCGACACTCACTCATCTCATTTGCATGGCCGCCCGACACGCCATCACATGTGAATTGCTGATTAGCGCCATTGACAATCCCGTCGTTTTTTTGTTCCCCGCGGCCCAGCGGGCGTTCCCAGATGCGAGCCGCCCGCTTCACCTCGGGACCACAACATCATTTCCGAGCCACGATCGCGGCCACCACAGGCGGGGGGGGGATTGATCAAAACTAGCACAGAACAGTCACCATACTGGACCGGCGAATATGCAATTGGATGCAAATAGAATCAATCTCCATATTTAAGCACCAAAACGTTCAACTAAACCATGACACATATGCACACACACACGCACAGACACACACACACAGGATGCAATCAAAGCGGCGCTTTCTTTTTCCAGCCGGCAACACCTTGGCATTCCAACACAACTCTTCAGCTAGCTGTTGAACTCCCACCGACACGATGACTCGTGCTCGTTTTTTCAACTCATGTCAAGGTGAATCTTGCTTTTTCGTGCTCAAATGTGTCGCTGATTACAGCTCCCCCAAAACTAAACACAAAAGAATCAGAAGAGTGTCAGGTGGCAATTCGGAGGAAAGCAGATCACAAGAGGAGGGATGCTCGACTATAAAGGAGCTCACTCCAAAAAATTATATATATTTTTTTTCTAACACCACTTAACAGGTGTCACACATCTTCGGGAATCTTGGACGGCGGCGGCCAAAGGAACGCTTATCGAGCGAGACGACGCTCGGGAGACGGCGGGGCGTGCCGAGCGGCTTCCCGTGGGACGCGTGTCCAATTACAGCTGAAAATGAAGGCCCAGCTCGGGGCGCGATGATGGAATAAACGGGTATGATGGAAGGAGCATGGGGGGGCGGGGGGTGCGATTAGGGGGTGGCGGGGAGAGTGTCAGGGGGGCTAGCAGGATATAAGGAGCACTTGGAATTAATGGGCCAGGCGGATGGAGCGGGATTCCCGGGGGCCGTGGAAGAGGTTCCCGCTGATTGCGGCGACGAGCGGCCGGGAGTTAACGCTCCGATGCGCTACGTTAGCGTTAGCGCGAGCGCAACGTGACGCCGAGCTCTGAAGCCACGTCGCCGTCGCCGAGTGGCAATTGCCGGCGGAGACGCCCAAGTCCAACGAGTGCGACGGTCGCGTTGGATTTGACGGGGGCGCCTCGGAGGCGCGCCCGTCAACTCGTGCTTGTCATTTTGCTGTTCACGGTGCGGCAAAAGCATTTCAAGCGAACAACGGCAACATCATGTGGTTACACACACACACACAAAATCACCCGTCCGACAATTTGGCACCTTTACAAAGCTTTTGCACACGATTTTGAAGCAGTCGTAGTATTTTGTTGCATGTGTACGTACATGACGTCATTGCTTTGACTTTTCAATTTTGATCATCTCCATTGTTCAAAATCTCTTTTGACACCCTTGAGTAGATTGATCGTGACAAACCCCCCAGAAGACATTTTCAACCCATTGCCCAAAACATAACAAATAAAAAAAGAGAGCTGACAATTTTCATCGCTTGCTCGGATTCCCGTTGATGACATTTAACGGTTCTCAACGGGTTGGACTCAGTGGGGGAAGTTGGACAGTCAGCCCGAAAGGGGAAGAAGTCACACGGTGTCTCATGACCGCGGCCACCTGCGTGCCGATTGGCCGCTGGCCGGTCATGTGACGCGCCAACCGAAAAGTGCGCCGGACTGACAACGAGGGAGGCGTCGCGGCCGTCGAGACGAGCTGCTGCTGCTTCACGTGGTGAAGCACACAAAGTCTCATTTGTGTTGTTTTGTCCCGCGTGACTCATCGGCGCCTCGACAGGAAGTGAAAGCGAGCAAGAAACTCAAGGCCAAGGCCAGCGCCCCGCCCCCCCCCCACGCCACACACACAAATAAAGCGACGGACAGCTGATCACCAGCTCGTTCGCATTGCTCGCAGTGACGAGGTGTGCTCACGTCAGAAATGCAAAAACTTGCTGCACGTGCAAAATATGGCCAAGCGGTTGTTTTTTTTTTTTCTGGGCTGCACGATCGAACGCTATTCGTCACTTCGTGGCAATTGGGCGACATCGGACGCGTGCGCGTCGAGGAATCGAAGGCCACACAAAGGCCCAGAAAACCAAAGTGGAGGAGAGGGCCCGAAGACCGGCAGCAAGCGAGCCTCGCCAGTGACAGCTGGGCTGACGTCATGCATTCTTGACCCCATCGCACTGTGAAGCCTTCGCGCTTCTTTTTGTGACGGCGCCGAGTGAACCCCAAACAAGAAGGTGAACAACGCACGCACGTTCGCTGGAAGCGCAAAGCAGAGCGATGGTCCGCCGACACCCCCCAAATGACTCGAAACGTGTCGTCCGGACATTGCTGTGTGCGTGACATCGTGGCGGGCGCGTGCATCCACCCTCGTGTTCATGGGCGGTGTGTGTGAGTGTGGGGGGGCGGGGTGCGTTCGGGTCACCGGTGTCACGGGGTGGCCGCGTGAGGTTAGCGTGCGAGCGTTACGTTGCAAGAGTGCGCGTTCCGGTCGGCTGCGCGTCGCGTTACGGCGCCGTGCGGCCTTCCGGCGTGAGCAAGCCGAGGCCTGCGTCGCGGCCCGCGCGTGTCATCGCAGTTTGCGTGGCAGTGTGTGACCCTTCGCTTGCACCCGTCCACCCTTAGCGCGCTTCCACATCCTGTGCTCGCTCTTAAGGACAAAATAAGAAGAAGAAGAAGAAGAAGAAGAAGAAGAAAGTGTTTGCGTTGGCGACAAACAAGCTGAGCGGCCGTTGGGAGAAACGTTGAGTGAAAATTGTCAAGTAGGAGCGAAGCGCCGTTGGGGAAAAAAAAAACGCTGACTTGTGTGAGGGGGAAAAAAAGAAACCGGTCGAGATGCTAAGCTGCTGCTGTCAGCCGTGCGGGAACATCGGCGAAGAAAATTCCTGATGGGAAAGGGGGGAGGGGGGGGGGGGGGGGGGGAGTTGTGTTCTCACACTCAACTTTGAGGCGGGTTCGCGAGGACA